>PVIW01004801.1:0-121992 GCA_004026585.1 Noctilio leporinus | reverse complement strand
TTTTTTTTTTTTTTTTTTTTTTTTTTTTTTTTTTTTTTTTTTTTTTTTTTTTTTTTTTTTTTTTTTTTTTTTTTTTTTTTTTTTTTTTTTTTTTTTTTTTTTTTTTTTTTTTTTTTTTTTTTTTTTTTTTTTTTTTTTTTTTCAACTATGGTTTGCTTTTTCTTTTTCTTTTTTTTTTAAGATTTTTTTATTTCATTATTTTTAGAAAGAGGGGAAGGGAGAGAGGCAGAGACGGAGAGAAACATCAATGTATGGTTGCATTTCACCTGCCTCCAGCCACAAACCTGACTGGAGACCTGATTTGCAACCTGGTTATGTGCCCTGGCTGGGGAATCAAACCTGCAACCTTTGGGTTTGCAGGCCGGTGCCTTAACCACTGTGCTACCAGCCAGGACCTTTCTTTTTCTTATATAAGTCCATTTAACATTTTATACAATAATAGCTTGGTGATAATGAACTCCTTTAGTTTTACTCTGTCTTAGAAGCGCTTTATCTGCTTTCATTCTAAATGATAGCTTTGCTAAATAGAGTCATGTATGTCATTGCTTTTATCACTTTGAATACTTCTTGGCAGTCTCTTCTTGCCTGCAAAGTCTCTTCTGATAAATCAGCTGATAACCTTATGGGAACTCTTTAGGAGATAATGCTCTTCCTTTCTCTTGCTGTTTTTAAGATTCTCTCTTTATCTTTAACCTTTGGCATTTTAATTATGATGTGGTCTTCTTCGAGTCTAACTTGTTTGAGACTCTCTGTACTTCCTGGACTTGTATGTCTATTTCCTTCACCAAATTAGAGTAGTTTTCTGTCATTATTTTTTTAAATACATTTTCAACTTCTTGCTCTTCCCCCTTCTCCTTCTGGCCCCCGTGTAATTCAGATATTGGTACATTTAAAGTTGTCCCAGAGGTTCCTAATCCTCTCCTTATTTTTTTCAATTCTTGTTTCTTCTTCTTGTTTTGGGTGAATGTTCATGTTTCCTTTTGTTCCAAATCAATTTGAATCCTGGCTTCCTTTCCATCACTGTTGGTCCTGTGTATATTTTTCTTTATTTCACTCTGTACGACCTTCACTCTTTCCTTTATTTTGTGGCCACACTCAATCATTTCTCTGAGCATCCCAATCACCAGTGTTTAGAACTCTGAATCTGTTAGGTTGGCTATATCCATTTCTTTTCATTCTTTTTCTGGGATTTTGTTCTGTTCTTCCATTCAGGCCATATTTTTTGCCTCCTCAATTTGGCAGCCTCCTTGTATTTGTTTCTGTGAATTGGGTAGAGTTGTTTTAACTCCACACCTTGGTAGTGTGGTCTAATGTAGCAGGTGTCTTTAGGGTACAGGTGTCTTTAGGGTAGGATAAGGGTACAGCCTCCCTTATCACTCAAGCTGGGTACTAAAGGTACACTTTTTGTGAGGACTGAGTACACCCTCCTCCTGTATTTGAGCCTTGGTTATTGTTGGCTGGTATGCAAGCCAGTCAGCTGTAAGGACTGACTGTGACCCCTGACCACCAACACACACTTTTCATGGATAATCAGCTAGATGGGGGCAGGGTAGAGGTACTCAAACTTGGTGTGTAGCTGTCTAGTGGGTGTGCTGACCCTGGGGTTCCTTGGGTGGTGTAGAACAAGGTCAGCTCCAACCTGTGTTTTTCCCAGGGCACCCTGCCTGAGCTATAAAGCAATCTGGGATGCTGCCACTTGTGCTGAGCATAGGGATTCCCAGGTGAAGCCAGGCTGTGAATCCAGGCTGGCTACTGCTGGTGGTGCCAGGCCTGGGGATCACTGAGGCAACTGTTATTTCTTTGTCATAATATAGGAATTTGTGATGCAGGAGCCAATACCAGCCATTCATATGGAAAAGAAGCTTGGGTGGGCTCATAAATTGGGTGGGATGGAGTCTCTCTGGGGATCTCCAAGGCGAGTTAAACAGTGTTAGCCAGGTTAATGGAGTCTCAGATATGGCACCAGCTTGCCGGCTCTGTGGGAGGAGGGCTTGGGAAAGAGACAGTGGCCTCTGCTCACCTAGGTGCCAGACACCTCAGTTTCTCTGTTGACCACTCATACTTTGGAAGCTGCTGCTTTGGTGCTGGAGCTCAGAGGGACTGAGTCCGAGTAGGTGAGTCCATGTGTGAGTTCTTTAAGAGGAACTGCGTGGGGCTTCAGCAGTTTATTCCATTGACTCAATCCTCACTGGTTTTCATAGCCAGAAGTTGTGGAGACTTATCGTCCGGCACTGGAACCCTGGGGTGGGGGGTCTCATGGACTGCTGTGACCCCTCCCTCCTGAGTTACCCCTCCTGGATGTTCATCCACCACGCCTGGCTGAGGAACCATCCTGTTCTGCCTCTGCACACTTCCCACCTGTCTTGATGGATGTGGTTTCTTTAATTCCGTAGTTGTCAGACTTCCATTCAACTCGCTTTCTGACGATTCTGGCTGATGGTTGTTCTGTATTTTAGCTGTGATCTTGATGTGGTTGTGGGAAGAGGTGCGCCATGTCTGCCCACACCCCCACCTTGCTGGGGCCTCTGCTCCGGGCGACGTTCCCAACCAGCTCCGGCTGGGGCAGCAGTGTGGACCTCGCCTTCTCGCCACAGAGGCTCTTGCCTGTGTTTCATTTGCTTTTCTCTGTGCTTTTTTAAAAACACACTTTTAATGCTCTTCCTTTCTTATTTCCTGTATAAGTCTATGACAGTTGAATCAAAAACTGAGAGGAGAAAAAAATGTTTTTTAAAAAGAAATCTTACCAATGCATTTTTGGGGCATTTCAAATACTAGGTAGTAATTTATTGATGGACATTTTTCAGAAGAATTATGCTTGGAAGGTAATAGTAAATGATGGCCCAAAATATTAAAGGGATTTTTATCTTTTGATTTGGAGGAACCACTCCAATAATCCTCCAATTAGTCCCAGGTTGTAACACAGGCTCATCTCTATTGTAAATTCAGAAAGACTTTTCATTATTAGCTATCTGACTTTTTCTTTCCCTTTCTGATATTTCTTACAGCTGCACCATGGCAATTCTGAAAACAAACAAACAAAAAAGCTGAAACTGCTCTTAACTCTGGAACACAGATAAAGGAAAGGCTGCCACTTTGCTCTTTCGACATTCTACTCAGTCTGCCAATTTGCAGAAGGGGGTTATCGGCTTCATTGCTAATGATGAGATCAGAAGATGCTTTTGCTGCTCTCACTCTAGCAAACAATAGCCTTCCCTCCATCAGGAAAGTGGTTTTCTTCCATTTTTCCAAAAGATCAAGCTGTTGGTACTACTGCTAATCACTGATACCAGAGAAGAACTTTTAAAAACTGTGGGGTGCATTCCTTCTCCTCTTCCTAGAAAGGAGCAATTTCACTCATCTACAATAAAAAATTAAAAATTAGCCCTGGATGGTGTAGCTCTGTAGATTGAGAACCAGCCTGCAAACCAAATGGTCACAGATTCAATTGCCGGTCAGGGCACATGCCTGGGTTGTGGGCCAGGCCCCCAACTGGGGGCATGCTAGAGGCAACCATACATTGATGCTTAAAAATAAATAAATAGACACAAAAACAAGACAAGCAAATAAACAAAAACACAGGATAACTCCAGAAGCATTCTAAAGTGGACAAAGCCTGGGCTAGTGGAGACCATGTTTGCAAACATTAGAAATAGCTCTATTCTAAGTATTCTAAGTAAAGCAAAAGATGTCATGAAACTCCAAAGATGTAAAAGATCTCCTGTGGTGGCCCTGCTTTTTTTGCTTGTAGAAAATCTGAAATTACAAGAGGAAATAGGTCACCTAGAGTGCATGAACTGGTAGAAATAGGGAAACATGCATATTTTATTACCTTAATAAAATACAGTAGTTTTGTTTTATTTCTAAGCTTGTCTAAGCAGATTATCTGTTTCCTGAAAATTCCATTTTGGTTCATTAAGCCACTTCAATTTAGTAATTAATGGACAAAAAGGGATGGCAATCTAATTAACTGAGATATACCCAAGACTAGGTGGTTTCTGCAACATTAAGTATGGCTGGAGGCCCTCCAGTGGTAACGTGAATAGGCTAGGGTATTCTGAATGGTCCCTTGCCCTCTTTCATCCAGCCTTACAGGAGCATAAGGTGTTCTACTCACAATATGATAAGATTTCCCTCAACTGCAGCAGAAAACCTCTCAGAGCATCTTCAACCACAATAACAAGGAGTATACTGAAGTCTTCCTATGTTCCCAGAAGGGTCCTTAATATTGGGGACAGAGCAGAAAACAAAACAAAGTGAAACGAACCAAAACAATGTAACAAGCCACATTCTACTGAGGGGAATAAATATAAGTAAATAGAGCTAGATAAATAAATGATAGATAAAGTTGTATGCTAGAAAGTGATGTCTACTGAATTAAAGTGTAGCAGGAATGAGTGATTTGAAGTGTCAGGAATAAGAACTGGAAATTGTAAATAGAATGGTCAGAAAGCTGAAGACTGCTCTCTAGGAAAGTCATTCTTTTCTAAAAAATATTTTATTAATTTATTTTTAGAAAGAGGGTGAGGGATGGAGAAAGAAAGGAAAAGAAACATTAATGTGTGATTACCTCTTACACACCCCCAACTGGGGACCTGGCCCACAACCCAGGTATGTGCCCTGACTGGGAATCGAACTGGTGACCCTTTGGTCCATAGGCTGGCACTCAATCCACTGAGCCCCACCAGCTAGGGCTAGGAGTCATTCTATGGTGTTGACGTGATTCCTGAAAGTAAGAAATTTTCCCTGGAGGTTCTGGTTAATTCTTCCTGATGGGATGGGAAACCAAGAGTGAAAGTGAATAACAGGAAAGCCCAGTCACCCTTGCTCAGGGAAATAGGAAACAGGATCAGAAGTGACACACATGTGCAAGACCACCCTGTGAAATGGGCATCCTTGGTGAGTTAACCTGAGGGATATACACACACACATACGCAATGAAGAAGACCCCTCAATCTGAAAGTACGGTCTCAGAAAATTTGAAAAAAAGATACTGAAAGGAGAGATAAACTAGTTTAAATAAATGGGCTGGGAATGGTAATGGACTGGCCAACTCTTGGATACAGCCTGAGTCCCTTTCAGACTCATAGTAAGGAGCTGCCATGAAAGGAAAACAGACCAACTGAATCAGGAAGCGTTGTTATCAGCTAAGTTTTAAAATCAAGCCACACATTCATTTGACAGTGTTAGAATGAAAATTGAACTATTGACTTTGCATGTTTGTAAAAACACTCCACAGAAATAATTTGATCAAAATGTTCACTTTTGGTAATATACAAAAGTAGCATTTATCAAAAATGTTTGCCAGTTTTTTAAATTTAATTCTTTCATTCTAAGAAATCCAAACAACATTCTAAGAAATTCAAGTGACAAGTGATCATTCTTGCATGTCACTGAGTTCTGAAAAATAAATTGTCTTGTGCCTGTTATATAATAAACATCTTCTGAAGTTTTATTCAGATAAAATTGATAAATAAAATTTAAATATATTTAAAGTGTACATCAAAGCAATTCAATACAATAGCACTTCACCCATGTTCTATGCCTTGGCTATTATGAATAATGCTGCAACAAATACTGTTGTGTAGGTATCTCTTTGAGATCATGGTTTTATTCCTTTGGATATACTTTATACCCAGGAGAGGGACTGCTGAGTCACATAGTAGTTCTATTTTCAAGTTTTGGGAGAACCTCCATATTACTTTCCATAATGTCTGCACCAGTTGATATTCTCATCCATAGAGCACTAAAGTTCTCTTTACTCCATAACCTTGCCAGGGCTGGTTATTTCTTATTGTTCTGATTCAAGCCATTCTAATGGGCATGAGATGCTAGCTAGGTGGTTATGATTTGCATTTCCCTGACCTCTAGTAGTGATGTTGAACACAGTTTCATGTACCTGTTGAACATTCGTATATCTTCTTTAGATAAATATCTAAATGTCTATTTAGTTTCTCTGGAATACATTTTGCATGTACTATATACAGAGCATTTATCTCAGAGAGAAATACAGAAACTAGCTGAATTGCTGCTACAAAGTGGGCAACTAAGAAAATATCTACACTGAAATGGTTAGGAGAGATCGAGGCACACTTTCACTATATACCTCACCCCTGAAACTACACCTACCACTTACAATTATTCGGGAACTCTCAATTACCAGTTTCTCCCTGGGGATGGATATATATATATATAAATATATATATATATATATTTCTATTTCTATAATACCACTGAATCTGAATCCCTCAGCTTTTGTGAATCCAGCTGCCTTCTGAGCAACCTATCTCTATTTGAAAACAATAGACACATCAAACTCAATGTCTCAAACTTCTCTCTCAAAATTCTTCTCTTTGTGTATGATTCCATCATCCACACAATCTTCACATCAACTAGACATTTGTCAGTCATCTTAGAGTCTTTCTTCTTCTTTCAACCCATTTCTAGATAATCATGTTCTAGTGCTCGCTTCGTCAGCACTAGAAACATACTAAATTATACTAATTTTAGTAATTTTAATATACTAAAATTAGATAATCATGTTTTAAATATTTCAGCATCATGTTTCCTAATTCCCTTCCCTTTTGCTACAACTGTGGCTTAGGGCCTCATCATCTCTGCCTGGAAATCTTTTTAGGACTCTCAATTACATTTCCTGTTGAAAAACAGTAACTTGGAGGCAAATCAGTTGCTGAGAATCTAAAAGCAAATAAAGCAGGGTACCTTCAGAAAGAAATGGTGAATCTGGAGGAGGAAGGAAAGAGGTCAGGGTAAAATAAACATGTAATTATTTAGTGAAGTGGCAAGTGTTATTTTAGATAAACAGAGAATGTTTCCAGGTTACAAGAAACAGTTGCTGAAACCTCTCCATTATCAATAATCCTGATTCCCATTCACAAGTAAAATAAGATCTCTACTTTGAATTCTCTAATGGTTTATCCATTGCTAACACCTTAAATACAGTCTGCAAGTTTTTGAAAGAAGCAGAATTATATGTCCGTGATATTTTTAGTATGGATTTAGTAGACATGGTACTAATGTTACATATTCCAGCTTTAATGCTTACCAAATATGAATCTCTAAATAAAGTATTTAACCTCTGTTTCTTCCAGTATAAAATGGTTTGAACATTATGCCCTTATAGTGTTTTTATGAGAAATAAATGATACTTGTGTACCAAAACTTGAGTCTTGTTTCCTTGTGATTTATGAATTCTTAATAACTTTTTCTAATTTCCCTCACAATGATATTTGAACACCATAATTTGATAAACAAATATAGCCAGTGATAGAAAGGAGATGGAGAAGAATGCTTGACAGCCTCAAACAGTGAACCTAAAATAATGCTTTAATTATAAAATAATTTTTTAAGTGATAATCTGTGTTTAGTGAACTTAGAATAAATCTTTTCTATTAACTTTATTATAATTTAAAGAACTATCCCTTTTCATGATACAAACTATTAAAATTATAATTGCTATTTTATTTATTTGTTTTTTAAAAAGATTTTATTTATTATTTTTAGAGAGAGGGGAAGGGAGAGAGGCAGAGAGGGAGAGCGACATCAACATATGGTTGCCTTTCACCTGCCTCCAACCACAGACCTGGCTGGAGACCTGGCTTGCAACCTGGTTATGTGCCCTGGTTGGGAATTGAAGCAGCAACCTTTGGGTTTTCACGTCAGCATTATCCCCTGAGCCACCAGCCAGGGCTGTAATTACTATTTTAAAATATTAAAAATAGTCTCTACTTAATGTTTCCATTTCACTTATTTCTACTTTAGGTGAAAAAAATCCCTTAAGATGTCACTTGATTGACTTGTTCCTTTTAATGTCAGGGTAAGCAACCAATTAAACATGACAATGTTGATAAAGAAAGGTTGAAGAAAATTTGTTTCTTACCAACTAGTGAAAAAGATAAAAGGATAAGGATTTAAACATTGTGGACTTAAAAGTGTAAGTTTATACAACTAAAATTCAAAAAAAAAAAAATGATGCAGTGAAAAAAATAAAGTTACAATAAATTGTTGTCTGTTGCCCACAATGGTCCAGTCATTTCCAAATAATTGGGTAATTATGTAGGCATATTTGGGCTCAGTGGGCTGCTAGACTTAAAGTGTTTAATAGCTTTTCCATTTTCTTCTCTTGGCCATAATTTCATTCTTACTTATATTACACATATTTATGTAGAATTAACTATTGTTAGGTGATCCAGACATGGGATACTATTGCTTTGCTTAATTGCAATGGTTAGTGCCAACCAATGAAAAGGAAAACAAATAAAAGAATGTAAATTTAAAAGATAACACATTGGGCCTTGCTATAGTACATTTAGTATATTTTATTTCAGCTTAAAGAAACTAGGTTGACCTTTATTTTATATATAATATATACCCTATATATAAGTATATAATATATATAAATATACGTACATATCATATATAACTATATATACATACATGCATATATACATACATATCTTTTATTTAAAGGAAATGAAGTATTTTCTAGCATAGTAAATTTACCAAAGTAGAAAACAAAATTATGATAATGAATAAACATATAATTATAACCCAATCCAGTCAAATAATTATCATTCAGTTATTTTCTATTGTTTTAAAATTTTTCTCCTGCTGTTTCTTTATATGGTATGAGTATACTAGATATACAAATATATGTCTTGATTTTTTTAGTGCAACCTAATGTCTTTTATTTATTTTTATTTTATTTTACTCCACCAGCATATATCCCTCATTTCCTCTTTCACTTCCCCCCACCCCAATAATCAGCACACTGTTGTCAGTGTCCAAGAGTTTTCTCTTTTATTTTCTTTTGTTTTATCCCTCCACCCTCCAAGCTCCACCCTTTGGTTGTCAGCTTGCTCTCTATGAGTCCATCTCTATTTTGCTTGTTAGTTTAGTTTGTTCATTAAACTCCATACATGAGTGAAATCATATGCTACTATCTTAATGTATTTACATTCATTTTTCTGTCTTCAAAACCATCATTCTCCTAGCCTATCTCATTTTTAAGATTGTATCAGATTTCCTTAATTGATTCCCTCTCTTTTGGACATATAGGTTACTTTCAGTTTTTACTTTACATTGATTTTACTCTTAAAAATACCAACAACACACATGGTTTACAAATTTTTGGATTATTTAACTAAAGTAGCTTATAAAATTAAAAACAAGTTTAATATGAATATTTTGTTTTTGTTTTTACACTGCCAGTATGCTTCTGCAAAGGTTTATGTGTGTCAATTTACATTTTTAATAGACATGTACATGAACATACTAAAAAATTTAAATTTAAATATATTTTAGTAGCATATGTTGGTTAGTTAAGGTATTTTAATTTTTAACTCTTTTTGGCAAAGGAAAGTGCATTTTGAAAAGAAAAATAGGGATTTCCAGAGTATCATAAAATAAGGTGAACCTCAAAATAATATTGATATTCACTGTTTTCAAAGACAATTAATAATTTTTGGTGGACTGAGATACTACACAACCTAAAATGCTATTTATATTTTTTGTTAATGACTAAAGAATAAATTTATGTGTTACTTTACTTCAAGAAATGAAGTTTCTTCTGTTATTAAACACCTATTTTCAGTAAATATGTGGACAAATTTCAATTATAAGGAAAAATAAGGAAAATAGCTTTTAAGAATATAAATTGTGAAATTTGGAGAAAACTGAAGATTACCTATTATGACCAAAGTTCATGATAAACAACTCTTACTTTATTAAGGTCAATTTGCTAAAAAATTATAATATAAAAAAGGAACTAATAAAACATTAAATAGTAAATAAAGACATTTTTATCTACAACGTTAGCTTGGGCAGAGAGATCATGAGGTTTTTATTCCAACTATCTGTGTTGCCACAGCATGAGTTCCTAACATGATGCACAATGTAAGCCATTTACAGTCAAAAATCAATTTATTTAAGGGGACTCTGGAACAAATCCAAATTCAATTTGAAAATTATAGTGCATGGTCATGGCAACACTAGGCAACTGAAGAGTGGTAGAGAAAATAGCAGTTACATTGACTGTTTGACCTATATTGAAAAGGCAACATGCAAGTCATAATTCTACAAGCTATCAGTGTTGATCACTAGAAAAACATTCATGTAGACAAAGTAAAAGCATGCCATGTAACATTTAGTGTTTCTTTTTCTCTGGCTGTTCCTTCTCCAAAAGCAAGTCAGTAACAGTAAAAGACTTTCCACTAGGAAATAGTGTTTCAGTTCCTCCCTGATGACCTGCCTTTTCAAAATAAGAATGTATGACAATGAAAACATTTACAGCTGAAAATCATCCATAAGAAAAACAGCAACTATTTTAATAAAATAGTAAGTGTTTTTCTCTCTGTATGGAGCTCATTACATAACCATATGAATTATAGCATTTCTATGACCAAATACTATATATGTCAAAATATAGATAAATTTTGTACATATAGTGG
Source organism: Noctilio leporinus (assembly GCA_004026585.1). Taxonomy (NCBI): domain Eukaryota; kingdom Metazoa; phylum Chordata; class Mammalia; order Chiroptera; family Noctilionidae; genus Noctilio; species Noctilio leporinus. Next base: position 111,526 of record PVIW01004801.1, on the reverse strand, counting down.
ATTGGCCAAAAAGTCTTTATGATTTTGTCCATAAAATAAAAGACACCATTTTCATTGTCACCAATAACTTTATTAATTTGGATATTTTGAGTATGTTGGCTATCTCCTACATGGTATGATGTTGATTTTTCTGAAGTAATGTCTCAATTTGATTGCTATTAACTAGTCTATTGAACTGTGGAGCACTGTCCAGTGAGACAAGTCTAGCATAAAATTTTGCAGTTTTGTTTTTATCTTTCCTGAAATAATAAAGCCTAATACGCCAAAACATTGCATATTTTCTTTCATCTTCACTATTTAATTGGCTACACAACAATTTTGTACTGTCAATTTTGATGTTTTTAAAAATAAAAGCTAATGATAGTTTCTACAATAAAGTCTAACAAAATTGTTTTGAATGAAGTTAAAGACAATCAAGCACTACTAGAGGCTTTTTACAGAAAATATACACATATATACACTATATATCTGTATGTATATATATATATATATATATATATATATATATGTGTGTGTTGGGAATGAATGTAAGTGTGTGTTTGTGTCTATTTATAGTCATTCATCAGCATGGTTTAATAATGATCTATATAGTTTGGGCAATCACATAGATACATATATTATATATTACATGTAACATACACTATATATGCACATATATACTTATTTTAAGTTTTCATGTATTAATATGTACACATTTTCTATTCACATGTATATTCACATTTTAAAGAAAGAATAAGCTGTGTATATAATTATACTTATTTCCTTAAATTTGTTTTATAGATTAATATTAAAATGTACAAAACTATTCCTCTTACCCTAAGGCTTTACTTCTAAATAGAACAATGACTTAAGACAGAGATTTTTAGCTGGTATACAAAAATTATTTTTTCAAAAATAATTTTTAAATATGCAATACCTGACTAGTTAGGGGCACTGATCTCTTTTCCCTTAGACTATCAAATTAAAAAATGATAGCAGTCAACACAACAATAACCACCTGATGTGAATGAATCAAAATTATACCTAATTTTGACAAATTATACCTAATTTGTCAGATCAGCAAAAAAATTGTTTGATATGTAGCAGATTTCAGTAATTAACGTACATGTGCCATTAGATGAAAAAGGTTGAAAATTACCTATATTACCACTTTTCTTAAATATTTGTTAAGTGATTCAAGAAGACTCAATAAAAACTGAATAGGACAATTAAGACCACATGATTCCAAAAAAGGAATAAAAACATAAATCAATGTTGGTGGTTAATAGCTTGTACTCTGAAAATAACTAAACAACCAAATTCTTCTCTTCTAACAGTATACAAGGAAATATGGGTCCTGACTCCATTGCCATAGACACTGGAATGTTGGTATGGAATAAGAGTCCATATATTAATCAAGAAATCATAAAAATCTAATAGACATATTAAAGGGGTTATATAGAAAATCAAGCTAGTGAAAATAAAATTAAAATGTTAAAAAGAAAAAATTAAGATACTAATCAATATCTTGAACTACATGTAGGCCATGTTTTCCTTTCTTACTAAGATTATGCATTGAAAGTAATATCCCCAGTCAGGGCACATTAACCATGTTTCAAGCCAGGTCTCCAGCCAGATCTATAGCTGTAGGCAGGTGAAAGGCAGCCCTACACTGATGATGCTTTCCCTTTCTTCCTTACTCCCTGCCCTTCTCACTGAAAATAATGAATAAAATCTTTTAAAAAAAGAAAGTAGCATCCATGGTGGTTCATTTTTAAACCCAAAACCTTGAAATGAGGCTCATTTGTTGATCTATTTGTGAAGTGTGCATGTGTATGTTTTGAATTAATGGAAAAGATACTTGCCCAAAGAGACTTTGTTTTTCATTTAAACTCTCTGTGCCTGCTACTTAACAGGGTACCTGAGAATTGAAAGACTATTTAAGTAAAATAAAATTTTAGAGCCAGAATTTTCTCAAAAAGGCAATTTCTTGTGATAGCTTCTTATTCATTTGCTATAATATCTGTCAGTGTATTATCTGGTATTCATTATTTTAGAATTTTGGAATTAATATTATCCTCTTCAGGTGAATTATTTTTATAAGATAACCCATTATATAACTAATTATATAATAAGGGCTTGTTTTTCAGTTGTTTTATTATTAACTGTTGGTACCATTAGTAGATAAAAATATTGGAATTACTGTACATTCACAGAAAGTTGAGGAAAGAATTTCAGTTTACAAATATGCATAGGGTCATCTTTACACACTTGGGTTCAATTAAGAAAATATTTTATATAATGTGTCCACTGTCTTCTGATGATATTTAGTTAAATCCATTATTGTGAATTTAAATGTTTCTGAAAAGAATATGGAATATGCTTACTTTTTTGTACCATAATTCTATTAAAATACCATTGTTTACTTTCCTACATTGGATTTTTTCCCCTTGTTATATCCTTTTATTTTTAAGATTTTATTTTACTATTTTTAGAGGGGAAAGGAGACAGGCAGAGAGGGAGAGAGACATCAATGATGTATGGTTGCCTTTCACCTGCCTCTAGCTACAGACCTGGCTGGAGACCTGGCTTGCAACCTGGTTATGTGCTCTGGCTGGGAATTGAACCAGTGACCTTTGAGTTTGCAGATCAGCACCTTATCCACTGTGCCACCAGCCAGAATCCCTTGTTATATTCTTGATTACTTGTTGTTATCTTTTTTTGGCACATAATTCATCTTCATGGATGATTCTTCCACCAAGTTAACACATATTTATACATCCAATTATGCCTTTCAAAATTGTTATTCAAGCCACTCATATGCGTATAAAATGTAGTATAGTGGATGGAAATTCAATAACACTCTGAAAATACTGTTTTTACATATCATATGAGCAGTACAGGTACATCAATGGTCTTTCTTAGAAATTTATTTCAGTTAACAGAATACCAACATTTCAAAGTGTTTCATAGTTTCTCTAGGCTTCTGAGAACATCACATCAACAGACCTTATTTTTTTCTCTGAAATTAGAACTCTGTCATGACATTGTCCTATTGTCTCATTATATGTGTCACTGCTGCGCTTCCATCTGTTGGACCTTGATATAAAGTCAGGGGGAACAATAGGAGATCCAAAACTTTCATAGGAACATGCAAATGATAAATGAGTACAAAAATTAAAAATAATACAAGAATACCTTGAAACTATCTAGACTAAAAATGATTTATAAGCAGATATGGCAGATAAACCCTTCCTCAAGTGATAAGTAGTTTATGTCCTGAGAAATGGCTTGTTCTTTGTAACCAGACAAACATCTTTTCCTGTTCACCTACATATGTCATTCAGAAGTGGGGTCCTAACACCTTGACTCAAACATAGATTTCAACTACTTTTCTTATTTTGTACTTCATTAAAAGTGTCCATGTATTTAAAAAGAATAAATAATTTCTACATGGAGGAGATTAAAGATGATGGAGGAATAAATGGAATCTACATTAACCTCCTCCCATGACCAATCAGGAATTACAACTAAACTATAGAAAAATTATCCAGAATAACCAACTGAACACTAGCTGAAAAGAAGCCTTATAACCAGGAATAGACAGAAGAAACCACTTCCCCACAATGTGACTGGTACAGAGTGTGGAGAAGCTGAGAGAGGGCTGGATGGGCTTTTAACAGCAGCAGCTCAAGTGCCAGAGGAAAATTTCAGTGGCTAGGGGCTCCCCCAGAGAATTGAAGGTTCTAAATATCAAGCTGGGCTCCCTAGCCTCCAGCCCCAGGACTGTAAAGGAGCCCAGGTAACATCCAGCTGTAAAGAGTGGTAGGGTTTCTGTCTGCCAGAGAGAGATATTTGGAGACACAGAGGGCCTCTTAAAGGGCCAATGCACAAAATTCCATTTGCAGCCACTAACTCAGAGCTCTGGCAAAGGTTGGGGCAATGAGGACTAGAGGTAATTGAAGGGAGTCTGGGGATGGTAGCTCTCAGGTGAGAACTGCGCCAAAAGCAGCCAGGATCCCTGTACTGAGTTACTCCCCAAATGTCAGGAGCCATCTTGCTCAGGCAGAGTAGTCCTCTACAAGTAGCATCAGCCTGAGCAGAAGCATTAGCCCAGCCCACAGGAATTACTCAGCCTCCCCCTGTGGTTCTTAAGTCTGACTGCTGATTATAGATTGACTAGATTAACAAAGGAAGGAGACAGTCACACACTTTAGATCCTTGGTAGTTTTAGGATCTAGGGTCAGACTAAAACACCATCTGACATTCACCAGAGGTGGATCCAGAAAGAGAAGGCATTGCAGCACCTGTAAAATAGCATATAACATGTGGTAGGCAGAGTGACTCAGTAAGCCAGAGGGAAGGACCCACTGAAGAACAACCCAACTACCAAAAACTGATTACAACAAGGGAGCCCACATAAATGGTATAAAGAATATCCCAAGAACATCAAATTCAGGAGATCAAGGAGATTGCATTATTGAATTCTACAGGTCTCCTATCACGGAAATTCACACCATGAAGACAGAGAGTCAAAGCAGATCAATCTAAGAAGCAGAAACAAATGAGAAGCATCACCTAAAATGGGGTGACAAAGAAACAATCCCCAAACAAAAAAAAGAGGAATCCTTAGAAAGAGTACTAAATGGAATAGAGGCCAAAACTATCAAAGGTTGAGTTCAAAATAATGGTTATAAGGATGCTCAATGAGCTCAGTGAGAAATACGAAGAACTCCAAGGAAGCTATAAGAAACTTAATGTGAACTACATCAGTATGAAAAAAGGACATAGAAACTATCAATAAGAGCCAAGCATAAATGAAGAATACATCTGAAGTGAAAAACACAATAGAATAAATTAAAAGCATGCTAGATGAAACAGAAGATTGAATCAACAATGTTAGAAGACAAGGTAAAAAGAAAAAAATTCCCAGACAGAACAACAAAATGAAAAAAGACTCAAAAAGAATGAAGAAGCTATAAGGGAGCTGCTGGACAACATGAAACCTAACAATATCTGTATCATAGAAATATCAGGAAAAAAAAGAGGAGCAAAGGATAGAAAACTTGTTTGAAAATGTAACAACAGAAAACTTCTCTAACTAAATGTGGAAGCAGTCACACAAGTCCAGGAAGTACAGAGGGTCCCAATTAACATGAACCCAAAGAGGTGCACTCTAAGACATAACATAATTAAAATCGCAAAACTCAAAAAGAGCGGGCAGAGAAAGAGAGAGAGAGGGAGAGAGAGATTCTTCAGGGCAGCAAGGGAGAAACAGCTAGTAGTATGCAAGGGAGCTCCGATAACTGATTACTGAACAGAAACATTACACGTCAGAAGGGAATGGCGAGAAATATACCAACTAATGAAAAACAAAGGGCCACAAGCAAGACTACTCTTCCCAGTAAGACTCTCATTTGAAATGAAAGGTGAAATAGGAGTTTCCCAGAGCATTGCAAAATATGCTAAGGGTTTGCTTTAAGAAGATGAAAAAGAGAGAGAAAGAAACAGGTAAAAAGAGAAAAATGACTATTAATAAATACCTATAAATAATAACCTTCAGTGTGCCCTGCCTGGTGGCACAGTGGATAAGGTGCTGACCTGTGAACCCAAAGGTCACTGGTTCCATTCCCCAGCCAGGGCACGTAACCAGGTTGCAAGCCACGTCTCCAGCCAGGTCTTCAGCCAGGTCTCCAGCCAGGTCCGTAACTGGAGACAGGTGAAAGGCAAACATACATTGATGTCTCTCTCCCTCTCTGCCTCTCTCCTTTCCCCTCTCTCTAAAAATAATAAAATAAAATATTTAAAAAACAAATAAAAAATAATAACCTTCAGTGTAAATGGGTTAAATGCTCCAATTAAAAGATATAGGATAGCTGAATATAAAAGAAAATATGATCTGCATTTATGCTATCTACAAAAGACCCACCTCAGCATAAAAGAGCTACACAGATTGAAAATGAAAGGATGGAAAAATATACTCTAAGCAAACAGACATGATAAAAATACTGAGGTAGCTATATTTATATTAGATAAAATAATTTCAAAACAAAGGCTATAAAAAGAGACAAAGAAGGATACTACATAATACTTAAGGGAATAATCCATCAAGAAGATACACCCTTGGTAAACATATACACCCAACATAGGAGCACCCAAGTATATAAGGAAAATCTTGGAATGCTTCAAGAAAGATATTGACAGCAACACACTCATATTAGGAGATTTTAACACCCTGTTGTCCACAATAGATGGATCTTCAAGCAAAGAATCCACAAAGTATTGAGGCATCTAGAGCAACACTCTAGATCAAATGGATTTAATTGATAAATACAAAATCTTTCACCCCAAAGAAACAAAATATACTTTCTTTTCAAATACACATGAAATATTTTCAAAGATAAACCACATAGTAGGACACAAAACAAGACTCAACAAATACAAGAAAATTGAAATCGTACCAAGCATCTATTCAGATTACAGTGAATTGAAACTAGAAACCAACCTCAAGGAAAAAACTCAAAAACATTCAAATTCATGGAGATTGAATAACATGTTATTAAGTAATGAATGGGTTAACAAAAAGATCAAGAAAGAAATCAAAAAAGTTTCTGGAAACAAATGAAAATGAACACACAACAACTTAAAACCTATGAGACACTATGAAGGCAGACCTGAGAGGGAAGTTCATAGCAATACAGGCTGACCTAAAAATAGACCTTCTATTTTTCTAAAAAAAAAAAAAAAAAAAAAAAAAAAAAGATAGAAAAATCTCAGATAAACAACCTAATCCTACATCTATAAGAACTAGAGGAACAACAACAAACAAAGCCCAGAATGAGCAAAAAGAAGGAAATAATCAAGATCACAGCAGAATTAAATGACATAGAGACTAAAAAAAAAAATTCAAAAGATCAATAAATCCAGGAATTTGTTCTTTAAAAAGATAAACAAAATTAAACAAAACCTTGAACCAGACTCACCTAGGGGGAAAAAAAAAGAGTACCCAAATAAATAAAATCAAGAAACAAAAAAGAATTTACAACCAACATCACTAAAATACAAAAGAACTGTAAGAAATTACTATGAATTTTATAATAAAAAATTGACAACCTGGACAAAATGGACAAATTTCTAGAAATATAATCTTCCAAAATGGAATCAAGAAGTAGAAAGCCTGAACATGCAAATAACAACTAGTGAAATTGAAGCAGCAATTAAAAAAAAAACAAAAAAAACAAAAAAAAACACAAAAAACTCTTGGAACACAAAAGCCCTGGACCAGATGGCTTCACAGGCAAATTTCACCAAATAATAAGGAAGAGCTAACTCCTATCTATCTCAAACTATTCCAAAAAATTCAAAAGGAAACACTCCCAAACTCTTTTTTATGAGGCCAGTATTATCCTAATTCCAAGTCAGGTGAAAACACCATAAAGAAGGAAAACTACAGGCCGATATTGCTTATGAACATAGATTCTAAAATCTTCAACAAAATATTGGCAAACTGGATAGAGTAATACATTAAAAAGATCATACACCATAACCAAGTGGGATTCATCCCAGGGATGCAAGGATGGTACAATATTTGCAAATTGATAAATGTAATACACCACATAAAATGAAAGACAAAATCTATATGATCATATCAATAGATGCTAAGAAAGCATTTGATAAAGAAAAGCGCTCATTTATGAAAAAATATGCTTGGTAAAGTGGGAATAGGGAAACATACCTCAACATAATAAAGGCCGTATATGAGAAAGCTACAGCAGACATCATGCTAAATGGGCAAAATATAAAAGCTTTCCCCTAAAATAAGGAATGAAGCAAAGGTGTCCACTTTCACCACTTTTATTCATCATAGCATTGACAGTCTAGCCACAGTGACCAGACAAGAAAAACAAACAAACAAAAAAGCATCCAGATTGGAAAGGAGGAAGTAAAACTGTTATTATATGCATGTTACACAATAGTGTACATAGAAAACCCTATAAACTCTAACAAAAACTTACTCAACCCAATAAGTGAATTTGGCAAAATAGTGGGATACAAAGTCAATATTCAGAAGTTAAAAGCATTTTGTAAACTAACAATGAAATATCAGAAACAGAAAGTAGGGAAACCCCATTTACTATAGTAACAACAATAAAATAAAGTATCTAGGAATAAATTTAATCAAGGAGGTAAAGGCCTACTATACTTGGAAAACTACACAACAGTGAAAAACAAAAATTAAGGAAGATACAAATAAATGGAAGCACATGCCGTGTTCATGGATTGGAAGAATTATCATAATTAAAATGTCCAAAATACCCAAAGCAATCTATAGATTCAACTTAATCTCTATTAAAATACCAATGACATATTTCACAGACTTAGGATATTTCAAAAATGTATATGGAATCAAAAGAGACCCTGAATATCCTCAGCAATCTTGAGGAAAACAACAAAGTAGGAGGGATCACAATACCTGATATCAAACTATATAACAAGGCCACTGTAATCAAAACAATCTTATAATAGCATAAGAACAGACACGTAGATGAATGGAACAGAATAGAGACCCCAGACATAAAACTATGTCTCCATGGTCAATTAACATTTAACAAAGGGGGAAGGAGCATAAAATGGAATAAAAATGGCATCTTCAACAAAGGTTGTTGGGAGAACTAGAATGGTACATGCAAGAAAAATGAAACTAGACCATCAACTTACATCAAATACTAGAATCAAAATGATTAGCACTTAAACATAAGCCATGCCCCAAAATGTCTTAAAGGAAAATATAGACAGTAATCTTTCATATATCCCACCCAGCAATATTTTTGCTGATATATCCACTATGGCAAAGTAAATAAAAGAAAGAATAAACACATAGGACTACATCATATTAAAAAGTTTCTGCACAACTAAAGGAAACATCATCAAAGTGAAAAGGGAAACAAAAATATGAGAAAACATGTTTGGTAATGATACCTCAGACAAGGGTTTGATCTCCAGAATATATAAGGTTCTCATATGACTCGATACCAGGGAGACAGATAATCCAATAAAATAATGGGCAGAGGACCTGAACAGACAGATACTGCTCTGAGGAGGACATACAAAGGGCCCATAGAAATATGAAAGAATTTTCAATAGCACTAGCCATCAGAGAAATGCAAATTAAAACCACAATGAGATACCACCTTACATAGGTCAGAATGGCCTTGGTTAATAAATTAACAAACAATAAGTTCTGGTGAGGGTATGGAGAAAAACAAACCTTAGTGCACTGTTGGTGGGAATGCAGACCTGTGTAGTCACCGTTAAAAACAGTATGGCCCTGGCTGGTGGCACAGTGGATAGGCACTGGCTTGCAAACCCAAAGGTCACTGGTTCAATTCTCCAGTCAGTGCACTTAACCAGGTTGCAAGCCAGGTCTCCAGTCAGGTCCATAGCTGGAAGCAGATGAAAGGCAACCATACATTGATGTTTCTCTCCCTCTCTGTCTCTCTCCCTTCCTCTCTCTCTAAAAATAATAAATGAAATCCATAAAAAAAAAAAAAAAAAGCAGTATGGCACTTTCTCAAGAAACAAAAAATGGAACTGCCTTTGATTCTTTATAGGGATTATAGCCTAAGAATCCTACAACACCAATTCAAAAGAATTTAGGTGCCTCTTGTTTATTGCAGCATTATTTACATTAGCTAAGTGCTGGAAACAGCTTTAGTGCCCATCAGTAAATAACTAGATTAAAAACTAATACATTTACCCAATGGAATTTTATGGAGCAGAAAGAAAAGAAGGAACTCCTACCTTTTGTGACAGCATGGATGGAACTGGAGAGTATTATGCTAAATGAAATAAGCCAGGTGGTGAAAAACAAATACTGTATAATCTCACCTATAAGAGAAACCTAATGAACAAAATAAACAAATAAGCAAAATAGAATCAAAGGCATGGAAACAAGGAAGAGACAGATACATAATAACCAAAGGGGAGGGTCATGAGGAGGAAAGAAGGGGAAGGGCCTAATCCAGGAACAGGTATAAATGACCCATAAACATGGACAGCAAGGTGGAGATTGACCATGGGAACAGGGGGTGGTCGGGGAAGGGGAGAGCAACTGGAGAATACGGGGACAATTGTTATAGAGCAACAATAAAAATATTAAAAATTTTTTCTATGTGAATTTAAGTAATGTCAATACAGGAAAAAATTATAAGATGCAAAGTATGTTTATCATTTAGGCAAAACATAAAATGGTTAAGAAAATGAAGGTCAATGTTAAATTGTACTTTTGGTATTAATACTAATTATTTCAACATTGATTAAGATATATTTTTACATGTATATTAGTTATAAAATTGATAATAATATAACCTTTTGGTGTTATAATACAACTCGACCTATTCTACCAAGAATTACAGATATCAAGTATTTTGCTCTGGGTACAAAATAGAGGAGGAATTCCCATTTTATTATTATATGAATTCGCTAATATTATTTCTTATTCTTCTCAGCAGCTTCCAGTTCAGCACACACACACACACACACATATATATATATATATATATATATATATATATATATATATATATTTCTGTCTTTTCCTTATATGCTTTCTTTTTGTTCTTCTGGTATAAAATTTTGTGAGGTTCCCTCAAGGTACATATCCACCATTAGTTATCCAATTCAATTTTATTATGTTTGTAGATTTCACCCTAGAAATAATAAAGTCTGCAGCATTTAATGAAACAATGCACTTTGCACCTTCTGGTGCACTCAGAGACATTAATGTGACTACTTCTATTTTACTTGTCTTAAGCAGTTACACTTTTCAAATGCAAGCTACCAAATTTAAATTCTAAATGTTGTAGTTGCAAAAAGGGACTTACCCTGAATAGAAACCGTATATCCTAAGTTTTTACATTTGGAAATGACAAACATTTATTTATATGTCACTGTTGGGGGAAAAATGCTCCAAGTAAAAATGCATTCAGCATTTCACACTTTCACCTTGCAACCTGCAAATGTTTTCAGTCTATAGATGCCATACTCAGCCAAATGGCAAGGTATTGGCCCATGACTCTAGATTTTTTACTGTGGTAATTGTACAAGTGCAGACTTTCTAAAAGATAAAACATCCTTTCTAAGTACTTCACATAGAAAGAGCAACAGGATTGGAAATAGGTAATTGCCGAAAGGAACTAACATTTTTTTGCATGTAGAGACCAAGAAGAAGGAACATAGATATTTTTTACTGTGCCATTTTTTCAAAAGTTATGAATAATTATGTGGAGACATTTGTAAACTCCAGTGGAAAAGTAAGATTAACAATACGGAGTCATGGAATCAGCAGTCCATGTTCTAAGGAGAAAAGCATGTAGGTGTGTGCTTACAACTATGGAATTTATACTAAAATAGAGTTGTATACATGAGCATACACAGAGAGAAGTATCAAAAGTATCGAACCAATGTCAGTATAATGAAAAGTTTGCTCAGCCAATACTTTTGGGACAGACCTTGGTATATAATTGGTATTAACAGTATGATCTTCACAGAAAGATGATAGTTCTGCCTTAAAGCAGAACAATATTATGAGAGAAAGGTGGAGAAATGAGGACTTTTGTGGAAAGGGGAACATGATATGGAGTGACAACTCTTGTAAAGGAGTTCTACTGCAGTACCCTCTCTCAGTTTTCTTTGGCATTCCTGTATGCGCTTCAAACTGTAAGGTTAGTAGGTAGATGAAATGATGGAATGAGTGTGGGGAAGGGAATGTCACAACCCTATCCATTTTAACAAATTTTTTTTATTATAATCCATAGAAGACTATAAAGAGCTCTCACAGAAAATAATTTGGATAGACAAAAAGTAGAATTTATTGTAAATTGTCTTTCAGATATGTTCTAATTCTTCTTTGAGTCAGAATATGTAATAAAATATACAGTATACAATATTATATATAATAAATCATGCATATTATAAATATACATATTTTATTCATGTGCAATGAATTGTATTGTGATCTTTTTTGTTTACCCTTTAGTTATTTGGCAAGTGAGAAAAGTTTGCAGTACATGCTACAGCAAGGAAAATAAAAATACTAATCTTGATAAAATTTTGTTATTTTCTTTTTTCCTTTAAAAAGAAATCAGTGACAGTGTAAGAGCAGAATTGTGATTATTTTTGGGGAAAAAACAGAAAATTCTTCTTTCCTATGTGGAAACTTGTCCATTCTCAAATCCTTTTCCCCTTTCAAAGGGAGACTCTGGCAATTGGGTATTGAATTCAATTCTGCAGTTCTTATGTGTCTATCTATTCATGTGGAGTTGTAATTGTGTGTTCATAACAATGACATGACTCCTGAAATGTAATGGAATCAGACCAAAAGGGTTTGTCTTGAAACAAGCTATCTCAGAATCTCATCATTGCAAGCATTTCTTCTGAGAAATTTTCACATATATAGCAACTGGAGAAAACAGGTCATTTTCTACAATACATATCTTGTGTTGCTGATCCAAATGCACAGCATAACTTTCTCAGTACTTAAGAAAAAACAATGTACAGCACTGTATGCCTATGGAACAAGTGTACTGATGGGTTTTTAATTAATCATCGTAGTAATTAATTAATTAGTTTATTTGTTACTCCCTAGCCTTTCTCTCCCAACTGATGTGTTAATTTAAGGTGGAGCTACTAAATAATACTTCTTCAGTCACATGTTGATTTTACCTACATTATCAATTTGTAATATTAAAATGTATGCATACATTACCATCAAGAAATTTAAACATTAAGCACAATGATTTCTTTTAAGCAAAAACAAGCAAAGGTAGGTTAATCATGTATACTGACCATATTTTCTGGATAATATTGAGAATAACATCTAACTGTGACACAAGTAAGAGTAGAACAGGGAGAAACCTATGGAGGAAAACCAGAAAGCGTACCGATTTTCTCCTTAATATAAATAGTAATTAGAAAGAAAATTTTCATAAAGTGGCATTTGAAGTGGTAATTTCAATAGGTTGATGAATAAGTATTGCTTTTAAGAAACTTTTTATTTTGGAAAAATAATAGATTTAAGGATTAAGTTGAAGGATTTTACAGAGATTTTCCTGTGTACCTCTCACCAATTTCAATTTTTTCCCAAAGTTATCATCTTTCATGATTGAGCTTCATTTGTCAAAACTAAGAAACTGATATTGGAACATTACTGTCAACTGACCTCCAGAGTTTGTTCAAATCTGACCAGTTTTTCCATTAATGCCTTTTTTCTGTCCCAGGAGCCAATGCAGGACAATATATTGCATTTAATTTTCATGTTTCTTTCGATTCTGATGGTCTGTGAGAGTTTCTCTGACTTTTCTTGATTTTTAAAAAATGACCTTGATGGTTTTGAATAGTACTGGTTTTGCAGAAAGTCCTTCACATGTGGTTTTCCTGATGTTTGTTTTGTGATTGGCCAGGAGTTTTCAGGAAGTGACTCACTGAATTCTGCCAACACTCAAGGGGTATAGGGTGTCTAAGCTTTATTTCCTGAAACAAAAAATGCCCATATATATTATTTAGAATTCTTGTAAGAAAGATTTGTCTGTTGTTCTCTATTTATTTGTGTATTTATTTATTTACATTAATATGAACTCACAGATATGTATTTTATACTTTGACTTAGAAATCAATAGCATATTATTGGTTTGTCAATCAAATTGTCCCTGCTTTGGCAATTGGGAATTGCTTCTGATTGGCATCTGTGTCCCCTTGATATACTATTTCTTTGCTGTTGAATGTCTTTACTTTTTAGGGCAAAAGTTCTCCAGAATCATTTGATATTCTCCCTGTCCCAGCCCTAGGATCAGCCACTTCTCCATGCATTTCTGGTTTCTTTGTTCAATCCATATTTTATAATTAAGTTATTCTGAAATTCACTAAAATGTAAATATATTTCTTTTCTAGATTTTCCAAATCCACATCTATCACCTTGTATTTATCTGGCATTGATTCATAAGTGATTTTACTATTTGACTATTTTGAAAGTAGTTGCTTCAGCTAAGTTTCTGGATATATTTGAACATTTGCTCCTCTTTATGTATATCTTGGTCCCTATGAACTGATACAGAGGTTTTGCTTGGCAGTCCTAAAGTTAGGTTCCAATGAAATCCAATAGCTTAAATCACTTCACTTTCTAAACATAGTTCTTTAAGGTGAACTATTGGAAAGACATTATTTCTGTAACTATTTTTGTTTTTGTAACCTTTTAGGACAAACACACAATAAGGCCACACAAAATTAATTAATGATTAATGATTGTTTTGTGTCCTGCCTCATGACTGGATACCAATATTCATTATGACTCAGGCTATTTGTCTTTTCATTTATTTCATTTGAATGCTGTGGAACAGGAAGTCTGAAGCAATGTATGCAAATGATATATACTGAGTTCAGTGAACAGCCTCACATTCCAGAAATTAATAGCTAATTTTTTCCTCCTGATGGAAAAACCAGATACTACTTCATTGAATATAGATATTTGATTAAATATCTATAATTTTTCTGTCAATGTCACTAATATTCTGAGTGAATGTAACTTTCATCTCCCTCACAGAAATACCTATTTATTTAGGTCTGTAGAAGTTTATTATTTCACTTTAGAAATGATCAAGATAAAGTTATTATGGTTAGTTACATGTAAATGTCAAGTAGAATTTATCCATTATAAACTCATATAAAAGCTACTAAATTCACCATGTGAAAATAAAACATACACTATCTCACACAATATATAATACATACCTAAAATATCTACTATATTTTTCTGTGTCCCAAAGTGCACATATACCTTTTCATCACAAGCATTAGTTTCTATATGTGACAGTGCAAATGTTGGTTTGTGGCATTTGAAAACAATATTTATTTTTAAGGAATAGCTAAAGCATGCTTGGAGTAAAATCCCTTAGGGAAAAAATGCACACCGCCATACAATTCTGCAAATAGTTTGGCGGATACAGGTGCATGGATTCTTGAATTCAATCCATGGCCCTAATTGAAGAACTTCTGATATAGGTGTACTCATGGATAGTTTTTTTTCTTCTGAGATCCTCATAAGCAGCACCAATGCAAACTGTTTTCTAACAATCAATATCCTCAAGCATGTGGGAATTTATCTGTGACGCCCAACAGATTAAAGTAGGAGAAGACTGCCTTCCTATTAGCTTTCAGAGCCTTTTGAGATTAAAAGCACAATGAGATACCATCTCACACCTGTCAGAATGGACATCATCAATAAATCAACAAGCAACAAGTGCTGGTGAGGATGTGAAAAAGGGGGACCCTGGCGCACTGCTGGTGGGAATGCAGACTGGTGCAGCCACTGTGCAAAGCAATATGGAGATACCTTAAAAATTAAAAATGGATCTGTTTGATCCCATTTGGATCTGTCTGATCCCACTTCTGGGAATATATCTGAAGGAACCCAAAACACTAACTCAAAAGAACATAAGCACCCCTGTGTTCATTGTAGTGTTATTTACAATCACCAAGATATATTAGCATTCTATGTGTCCATCAGAGATGAATGGATAAAACAACTAGGGTACATTTACACAATGGAATACTACTTGGCTATAAAAATGAAGGAAGTTTTACCATTTGCAACAGTATGGATAGTCCGAGAGAACATGATGCTGAGTGAAATAAGATAAGCAAAGAAAGACAAATACCATATGAGTGAACTCATATGTGGAATCTAATGAACAAACTGTACTAACAAGCAAAATAGAGGCATACTCACAAATGAAGAGCAGGATGACAGCTAAGCGGGGAGGTAGATTAGTGGGTGGAGAGATTGAAGAAAAAGGAAAAAGAACTCATTCATGGACATGGACAACAGTGTGGTAACTGGGGGTAGAGGGGTTAGAAAGGGACTAAATGGTAATGAAAAATACAATAAAATTATTAAATTAAAAAAAAAAAACAAAAACACTGTAATTTGTATGGCTTTACAATTGCTAGACTGCCAAATCCAAACTAAGGTTTTCTGTTGATACTTTTATCTGTGTAACTGGGATTCCATTCATAGCTCAATGAAAGGTACTTTCTATATGCAGACACCAGGGTAAAATAAATCTAAACAGGACCTCTCTGTAGCCAAAACACAGCTTCCAAGACTTAGCTTATTTTAGAACAAAAGGTATAATATAGTAGTATGAAAGAGAGAAGCAAGGGCTTACGTTTGCAGGAAATTACTAACAGGCCAGGCATTTTCTGTAGCCCATTGTTTTTTCCCTATTTGGTATATGCCCATATGTCTAATGTTCACATGTCTAATGATTTTTTAAAAATAGCCTGCAATTTGACTTTAAAAAAAATTATTTTTAGAAAGAAGAGAAGGGAGGGAGGAAAAAGGGGAGAGAAACATCAGTATGTGGTTGCCTCTTACCAGCCCCTAACTGGTGACCTGGCCCATGACCCAGGCCTCCGCCCTGACTAGGAATCGAACCGGCAACCCTTTAGTTTTCAAGCCAGTGCTCAGTCCACCAAGCCACACCAGCCAGGGCTATCTAATGATTTTATTAATATCTGTGTAATTACAGTGAGCAGGCTAGCTGATTTGTAACAACTCTTATAGAATAAGTGTCCAGTACATGTTTTATGTGATCTTTGCTGCAATGGCAGGCCACAGTTTAGAAAGACAGTTTCCCACTCTGTCCCCGGGTACAAATTTTAGAGATTAGAATTAATGGAGCTAATAAACCCCAGTCATTGTTAGCAGGACTAGCAATCCTAGGGTCAAAGAGAAAGAGTTGGTTCCTAGGCAACCAGTCCCAATGGAAATATAAGTAGTATCCTTGGGATAAAGTTTACTTGTCCAAATACTGGAACCCATGGAATCTATAGCGTATATGTGTGCTGTTCATCTGTTTAAGAATAATGAAGATATGTTGAAGCCACTTTAATTTTTCCAATAACAATAGTTTGTAAATATTTCTAGCATTTGAAGGAACTCAACTGTTGTGTTTTACTATCACATAAAACAATTGGAAAAACTAAATTATATATACAAGTGAAAAGCTAAAAAAAGAAAAAGACAGGAAGAGAAAGAACAACAGAATTTTCAGAGTAACCAGGCACACTTTCAAGATAGAAAATTTGAGAAACAGAGTCTGAACAAGGAAGACCTTTTAAGATGTAGAGAATAGCTATATTTTAGGAGGAGGAAAACCAGAGTGAACCCAGAACTCTTTTCAAACTTCAGTTCACCCCAGGGAAGTGGTGAGGGAGTAAAATCTCTGGCCTCCTACCAGGGTTTCCTTTGTGGGGATTAATTTCCATATGAAAGGCTTTTTATGTTATTCTTTGTGCTCTGACTTTAAGTTTTGGGTTAACACACTCTTTATGTCATTCTTAATATTAGCTGATGTGTTTTTCATGAACCTAACAGTGGTGGTATCAGCAGAGACCTTGATTGAACTCTAAATGATCATTTATAGCTTTTTACTCTGCAAGTTACAACAAATGCAGAACTCTGTAGTATGTGAATACCTGATTTTACATTGACTCTCTCACCGCAAATTCTAAAATAAAAAAGCCAACAGCAGCTTTTGACACACAAGGAGACAGCATTTGTCCCGCATCAAAGGATAAAGTGAACCCTGAAGTCAGAGTGATTAGATAAGTCAGTCATCTTGAACAGTGTCACAATTACCATTTTTTGTCTCTTCTATTGGTGATTAAGCATTGGAAAAAGTATGTGTCTGTTTTAGAATGTGTTATTATCATTGAGGTGGTCAAAGTATTTACATGTCTTGTAAAGTAAAATACATTATGCACTCATACAATATACAACAAAGACACTAAGTTCTGTTTTCATAATTGTTTATTAAACTTTGCATAATTAAGTTTTCTTCGATAACAATCACCATGGGCATGCTTTAACAAACTACTTTAAGCATTATAGTTAGATGACCCATTTCTCATAACTATATTTTGACACTGCATGCTTTTTCTTTAATCAATTAAATCTGTGTGTGCGTCTCTCTGTGTGTGTCTCTCTCTTTCACAAACACACACCATATTTCAAAGAAGGCTTAAAATAGTTGCCTCTGCCTTTATTTCCCTAACTTCTGACAATTTTCTAAGTTACGGCTAATTTGTGTACAGTCTTTTATCGAAAGCCAGACAGGATTCTTTCTTAGCGTCCAGCAGAGACTCAACAGGGTTTCTCTATTATGAAGCAACTCGTGGAGGATATTAATGAGGGCAAAGCATTGCTCAGATGCCATCAAACAGAGTGACCAGAAAGCACAGAACAATTGAAATGATGGAAGGGAAACAGCCAAGGACAATTTAGACAAATGAGGAGCCTAAGCTTCACACGCAGAAAAACAGATGAGTTGGCCAAGAAACAAATGAGCAATAAGACAAAACACACATGCCACAGAGCCATGTCTGAGATAATGGAAACTGGTGGTATATTTTGAAGACATAAGAGGAGAGAAATTTTATATAAAACTTTGAAATAGCTTCTAAATGATTGCCATAAGAATAGCATTCAGAAATAGACCGATTATCACTATCACCAACAGCAAACACTTGTATGTTGGACACTGTGATGCTTATGATTTTAAAATGCACTTGCCTCCACCTCCAACAAAACTGTATGATCCAGCCTAGCAAACAACAGTGAATTGTATTCTAATTTAACATGCTTAACAGGAAAGCAAAATTCTAACTCAGATTGAAACAAAAGCAAAACTCATGTGTATTTGAAAGCACTTCGGTGAAACTCAAGAAGTGGATTCTCCATCATTAAAAGCATATAATTATCAACTGAATAAATCCTTGGCAGAGAAGTCATGGGGGTTTTAAAATAATAATGATATTAATCTGAACCTCGTGATTAGAGCAGCTGAGCTTTATGTGCCTTGCTACCTGAAGAGGCTAATATTGTGTGTGAGGAATACTCACCACTTTTTGTAAACATCGCCAAATGACAAGCATGGTGACAGACCATTTAAATGCAGTGTATCATTTGATTTGACATCATGCTGTCCAGGTAGATATTTTATCTTTATTTCACCAAAGAAAAAGAGGCTAAGCTCAGGGAAATCAAATTATTTGCTTAAGTGCACACAATAGTCATTAAGTGCACACAACAGTGCACACAGAGCCAGATTCTGTCCGGTCCTTCTATGGTATATTTAGCCATGGCACACTATTGCATCCTGGGTAGGTGAGTGTATTTTTGGATCATGACACTACTCTTTCTACAGTGGAACCTTCAGATTTTCAAAATGTTTCTAATTCCTTTACATTAACTTTCCACTTCAGGATCATATGTTCCTTGGGGTGTTGGAAACTTAAAGTTTAGCTGCACATGCTAACTTGATAGAAATTCTCAATTTACAGTCTGCACACTTGCATCCTCTTCCTTGAACTGTCAGTATTCTGTCTAAAGTTAGTCACATTCCCCCTTCATCAGCTGGGTTCTCCGGCCATCCAAAATGATTTTCTAGGGAAGATGTGTTTGTACAATTACATTTTCACAGGTTGAGATATTCACTTTTTACAGTTCTGTATGTGAATGTCATTGTTTCTTCCATAGTCATTGTATTTCTATTCCTTTATTACTTTAAAAAGACAGAAAATATGGTACAATATATGTGAGAAGTTTTGAAAAGTGGTTTTGATCATTGCCATATTCTAGGAAATTCTTTTTAGAGGTTTAGCATGATAGGATCAGAGGGTTCAAGAGAAATGATGACCTCATTTGGGATTATCTGGTGAGAACTGTCGACTATTTTGTAGCACCTTCTTATTCTGTAATCTTTAATGGCAAACCCTTGTTTATCAAGAACTCTGTGAGCAGCTGCAAACAATTTGCCTTTATTGATTTTACTTCTAAGTCTGCTGACTGCTTACCCAAGTTTTGAACAGCCCTGTCAGGACCACGCCCCTCGCCTGAGTGCTTCCCATCTATTGAACTAGAAGTTGTTCCTGATCGCTTCCATCTCAATCAAAAGCCTAGTGACCAATTAATCACTCATTTTCTTTACCAAGAGCCACCTAGCCTGTAGTTACAATAGGTAGAATATGATAGAATGTTAGCATTATTTAGTCTTGAATTTGAATAAAAAATGGCCTGAATTCTTAAAGAAAGGGAAGGAGAGCATAGGGAAAGACAGAGAATGAGTGACAGACTAACAGAACAAATTAAATCATATTAGCTGATTTTAATTCATAAATATTATTTGCCTTTTGACTCTAAAACTAATAAAGTTAAAAAAATAAATTTAAGATAACTAGGGAAATTTGAACATTTATTAGATATTTGACAATATTGAAGAATTATTGTTAATGCTTTAGCAGTGAGAATGGCATTTAGAGTATGATTTTTTAAGAATCTTAATCTTCAAATGTATTCTCAAATATTTATGGATTGAATGATAGGACGACTGAAACTTTATTTTCTAATAATCCATTGTTGGGGAGAGAAGAGTTAGACATTTGGGTATAGAACCACAAAATCATTTATTACAATATTGTCTCTAGTTTAAATGCTTTTTAAATTTCAGTATTGAAAATGTACTAAAGTTAAATTAAATACAGGTGCTTTGTAGTCAATTTAGTTACAATGTAAAAATATTAATGATGATAATTGCTGGCATTTTTTAACGCCAAGTATTTGCTGCACTAAGTAGTTTACATACATTATTTTAATTAACTCTATAACAGCCCTGTGAGGAGTATATCAAGATCCTCATTTTGTAAATAATAACATTATAGTTTAAATAACTTAAATGACTTTCCCAAAGTTATTAACCTGACAAATAGCAGAGCCAGAGTTCTATACTACCTCTATAACAATATAAAAGCTTTCATTACTGTTTGGACACTTCTATTTTGTATTTATATATAATCAATATTAATATGGAGGTATTCAAGGAGACACTTTATGAACCAATTTTTCACTAAGGTACCTTTGTCAATAATTAAAACTTTGTTTTCAAAATATATAAAATTGACATATCAAGTTTGATGTTTTCAGTTTTTTTTTCAGAATTAAAGTTATTCAAGATTTTTTGTACTATAATTTACCATTAAACATTTTTTATAAATTGTGCCATTTCTTATTGATGATTACATGTTTTATTATGTGAACTGATAGAATTATTTCCAGTTGATAATTCCTCAGCATTTTTTTATTAAAGAAAACACAACTCAACAAAACAAATCACATTGATTAAGTATTAAATTGCTTCCATAATAAAAAATTCATTTATCTGCAGAAGTGATCAAAACATTCTGAGCCTCAGTTTTCTCATTGAAGCAAGAAAGAAATTGACTTTTAAAATGCCTCATTCATAATGATGTCCCATGGAGAAAAAATACCTTCTTGATGTTCCTCAGAATTTCCAACTGCACTGCCACATCAAGGATTTTTCACATTGCCATTTCTTTCATCTGAAGTGTTCATCTTACATTTTCTATACAATCCATATGTTTATGTTTCTCCTTTCCTTCAGATTTCTGTTCAGGTATTCTATTTCAGAAAGGACCCATGGAATACTCCATATAGAAGAAACAATATATCTTTTCTCTGTCACTTTATAGTGCTTTATTTTTGTTTTTAACACTAATGCTTGTCAAAGCAAAAAGTTCACCAGACAAAGTTAAACTAGCAAGAAAGGCTATTTTCCCCTAAGGGTATTGCTATAGAGGATAAGTCAGAGGTCAGGCTGAACTCAACATTTTCAAAAGAAAAGATAAAGGGTTATGAAGCACTAGAGTTAAGGGCACAATCTTGACCATTTGTGCTGGCTAATTTGCCTTAGCCAAAGAAAAAGTAAACTTTTTATATCTTTATGACATGAGGTATTTCTGCAGCTTAGAGCAAGGAACCCCCCAGTTAGGCACCTAGACTACAGAAAACAGAGATGGGGTCTGACAGATCTTAATGTTTAGATTATTAAAGATGGCTCCTAGGTCCTTGAGAAAAACATTCTGGGTTATAAAACTGAGAAGAAACTTTTAAAAAGACATACATCCTGAAGGGAAAGAGAAAGAATTTATGGTAGTAAGTGTTCTAAAGTAAGCACCTTGAGAAAAAAGATTGGGGGTTAGGTGGGCAAACTAGAATTATAAAATAACCTGTCTGCATAAAATTCTTCATTAGTTCTATTATTAAGAAGGTGGGGGACTTTTCTTTGTATACATTTAACATGTCTAATAAATACTCATATATTCTACTATATACTATAGCCCTTTGCAACATCCTTTGAAGACAGGAGAGCTGTTAATTTTTTTATTTCTCTTTTCAAAATCTGAACATTCTTAAAAAGTTGTATGCATTCAACTATTGCAAAACTGAGGCTTGGAATGACCCAACATTTGAAAAAAAATATCTCTATAGTATTTTCCCTAAAATAATCATTCCCATCAGACATGGTTTCTACTAGCTTTTTTATTTTTTTTTTAATTGCTCTTTATTTTATTCATTGTCAGCTTTTATTCATCTTAAAGGAACTCCTCTAGCTAGCTAGTTTTTCTCCATTCAAAAACATGTTTCTCTGGCCAAAATGTAGGTGCAGGTAAACACACTTCACCTCCCTGTGAAACCACAGAAAGAATTAGAACTAGACTTTAAAACAACATCCACAACCAGAACCATCAGACAAACAAGCTGTACGGGAGTCCAACAACTAAGGATTTAAAGAAGCCGCCTTCATCTAGACAGGCAGGAGAGGCGGAGATGTGGAGATGAGCAGAGAGTCTGGGGGTGTGGGGTGATGTGGAGAGGCAGCTGTGACCGCAGAACTGGCGGTCTCAGGGTCACGTGTGGTGGATAAAAATTGGGAGGGATGCCTTGGAAGAAAATGATCCCAACCCTAGTTCAGACCACACAGTTCAGGGTTCCAAGTTAGTGTGATAAATACCTATAACTTCTGGCTGTAAAAAACAGCAGACATTGGAGTGGCTGAAGAAACTGTTGGATTATCAGGAGGTTCAACTTAAAGGGCCCACAAGGACTTAAGAGGTATATAAATACTGTCTCTGGGATTCAACACCAGGGCAGCAGCTAGAAGGGTACCAATCACATATGGGGGGCGGGGCGGAGGTAAGTGAAATGACTGGAAACAGCGTGAGTGCAGGGCAAACCCTCAGAAGCCATGCAGTAACCCTCCCTGTCCACAAAGTCACAAAGTAGTGGATATATCTAAGTATATATCTAAGAATATATCTTTGATAGTTATTGTTTTATATAATCACTCAATTTTTCTCAATCTGTTGTTGTTCAATCTGCTGGTTAATTCAAGCAACTCAATTAAGAAAATGTCAGCCCTGGCTGGTGGCTCACTGGAAAGGTGCTGGCCTGAAACCCAAAGGTCGCTGGTTCGATTCCCAGCCAGGGCACATAACCAGGTTGCAAGCCAGGTTTCCAGCCAGGTCTGTAGCTGGAGGCAGGTGAAAGGCAACCATACATTGAAGTCTCTCTCCCTCTTTGCCCCCCTCCCTTCCCCTCTCTCTAAAAATAATAAATAAAAATTAAAAAAAAAAGAAAAAAAGAAAATGCTAAAGATGGTAAGAGGGGAAATGTAGCGTCTAAGGAGTTAATGTAGGAACTCTGAATAGCATGAGTAAATATAAAGGTCCTGAATGAGGGCAAATTATAGCTTATCTAGAAGATAGCCAAGCAAAACTGAAAAGTGGAATAAAATGTGAAAAACATTATAGTTTTGTTTTTATTTTCCACCCCCATATTTGGTTAGGGTATTTCTGCCTTAATTATTTTAAATGTGAATGATCATCACTTGTATATCAGCAAGAAGCTTTTTATAAGCTCTTTAGCCACACAATGACCTTTTTGTGGTCAAAGTCTCAGTATTAATGAAACACTAAAAGGCTAAGTGTTTTGTTAATCTTAAAATGAATGCATTTAAGCAGCTACACTCTCCATAAATATAAACAGGCTTAGGATGTCAATCTAAATTTGACGAATCATCTACGCTTCAGCTGCATAGATGCGTAATAGTTTAACTATCAAAAACTGGTTGCATGATAATTCGGTAAAAGTTCAGAGTTGGTCCAGAGGGAAGAGCAGAACTAAAGAATTCCTGGAGGCTTCAAACTTAAAGAATTATCACCAAATCTACCTCGAACTTTCCAGGCTTTTATAATGAAATAGCTAAGTTAACAGTGCTTATGTGACTTTAGGGTGCAACCCTGTACACCTGGACTCGTAAATTCTCCTGAAGGCTTGGGCAAGACAGGGACTCAACAGGACAAAAGGTCAGGGACAGGGGTACACTCAACAGTCTCTTCCTTTTCAAAAGGAGGACCTGTGCTAGAAATAATCTCTGCTCAATGTCAGCTCGAAATCTCCGTGGTCACTACTTGCTATGGTTAAAGATGGTGGTGGTGGTGGTAATCGTACTAGTAATTCATTTTTTGAGGAGCTGCTATGCTCAAGCCTCAGTTAACATCTGTGAGTAAAACAGATCATAAATAAACAAACAGGATTCTTACTTGTGTCAGTATCATAAATTCCTTGTAGGGAAAAAATTAGAATAATAAAAAATAAAAATAAATAAAAAAGAACTACATTTACCATCAATAGTAACCATCAGCATAATCGCTTAAATAAACATGGACTAGGATCAAACTTAAAATAAGACATAAGAGCCTGAAGCAGTAAAGGAAAAGATTGATAATAAATTTGACTCACAGTTTAAAATTTTCTCCAGGGCAAATAATTCATAAGACACATCAAAAGATAAGCATGGAAAGATACAGGCCCCCAAAAGATGGACAAAAGCCTAATTTCCTTACTCTAAAACTGTAATTGTTAATTATTAAGAAAGTGACAGAAGGAACCAACATGCAAGAAAAAAACAGGCACAACATGAAGATGCTGTTCACTGTAATAAATGGAAACAAAGATATATGCCTTTAAGTGTAGGAAAGCATACTCAATCCTCTGCATGATTACATGCAAATTAAACAAATAATCTGATACCATTTTTGGCACAAACCAAAAATATGTGATAATATTGTGTTGGTGAAACTAAGAGGCAACAAGCCACTTTATAACTTTATACACTGCCTGTGAGAGTAAAAACTGGTAAAAAACAAACACAACAAACAAACACACAAACAAAACAAGCTCTTTGAAAGTGATGTTGAAATTGGAAAATTTAAACACAAACCATCTGGAGGCTCTAGCTGGTGGCTCAGTGAACTGTTGCTGGTATGCAAACCTAAAGGTCACTGGTTTGATCCCCAGTCAGGGCACATAACCAGGTTGCAAGCCAGGTCTCTAGCCAGGTCCCCAGATGGAGGCAGGTGCAAGGCAACCATACATTGCTGTTTCTCTCCCTTTCTTCCTTCCTCCCTGCCCTTCTCTCTAAAAATAATGAATAAAATTTTGGGGGAAAAAAAAAAAAAAAAACACCTGGAAATTACATTTCTAAGAATGTTCTTTGCAGGGTTGTGTATGTAAATATGTATATAAGCATATGTACATAAACAACCGGGTTGCCTTTGATAATAAAACACCAGAAAAAATATCCAGCAATAGCAGAGTGTTTCAATACTTAGAGGCATACATTGAAAGAATGTGTAGTTATTAAAAATATAGAGGCAATACATTTATATGTACAATAAAAATGAACTTCAAGATATGTTTTTATGTATGACAACAGGTTATACGTATAGAAAAAAGGGGCATTTATCTTGGTATATGCTACACTTCTGTGAGTATACAAAAAATATCTGTGTACATACATACATTTAGATTGCTTGTATAAGCATTGTAGTACATTTTAAGAAAATAAATAATAAACAAATCAATGCTAGTGTTTGCCTCTGAGAATGGGACATAGCTATATGTGGCGGGAGAGATATTGACCGTAGGCAGAATTCTATTTTGTGTTCTTTAGTGCTTTATCATGCCATCAGCATTTTACTAGTCATTTTATTACAATTTCAATGAAGAAATCTAAACAAATAATGGTGAACAGTTTTGAGCAGAAATTGAAGGATAGAAGACACACTGCAATTTATGAACCAATCTCACTATCCTTTCTGAATATAAAACTTTTCTCTATGGCTTGAATAGGAATAATTTAAATCTCTTGCTTCCATTAAAATATTGTTTTAGAGCGAAGAGATCATGTGCTTTGAAGTGCAGTACTCATTGTACAAATCACAATACTGCAGAAGTTTTGTAATCTCAGAAAATAGTATTTAACTTTCATCCTTACTGCCCTTTGTTTGTTACCTAAAATAAGAGTTTATATAAAAAAGAAAATGTGAAATAAATTGTGTGAAATTTTTATTATGCTGTAAAATCCTGAACAATTATCTGTAGTTATGGATATAAAGTCTTTAACTCATGAAAATCCATTTGCTTTGTGTTATATATATATGTGTGTATATAATGCAAAGTAAATGGGTATATATATATATATACATATATATATATATATATATATATATATATATATATATATATCTCCAACATGGTGTTAATAGTACAGGCAAAATAGTCTTGTTCCTGAGCTCAATCAACTTAGAAAAGTCTTATTTTAATTTTCTTAAATTTTTGTCAGCTACTGCAGTCCTAATTGTTTCTTTCCATGGTCATAAGGAAAAAGAAAACAAAGAAAAATAAAAAGATGAGTCAAAATAGTCCAATGTTTGTCCTCATTTTTCATTTGTCATTTTTCATCCAAAAGCTGGATGTTTCTCCTGAAAGCCTTAGTCATTTATTTTTTTAAACAGTAATTTGTTTGGTTTACTTTGCTTAAAATGTCTATTTACCCACTACTTAAAGATGGTTCTTTGCTAATATTTTAGAAATTAGCCTCTGAATAAACAAAGAGAAATTTTAACAGGAAGACATTATGTTGCAAAGGTAGCAATATGGCAGAATTAATAGTGTACATAAAAGAGCCATAGCTAACTTTCGGAACAAAACCCCAGTTACTGAGAGTTGCTCCCGTACAGAGTTGAGGTGATGGGTTTAACAGCTATGTGTGCAAAGAGGACTTGTGAATTTTAAATACCAAAAGTCTATGTGATTCTATATTTTAGTGTAAATTTATGAAATGATTCACAGAAAGATATTTCTTCATAGAAACAATTGAAGCTGAAAGAAGGTCATGATTGATGCTGAATTCTGAGTATTCCCTAAAGCATACACCTAGTAGATGGGAGTTTAGAAAAAGAGGACCTTAAAAAGCTGGTGGATGTTTGAACTGAAGACCTTTACATCTTACAGCAGGCAAAGCAAGAGTCTCCAAATGCTTCCCATGCCTCAATCCTAAAATGTTTTATCCGCATTCCCCAAGTCTTACATTCAAGAGGCCAGTTTTTGTTGCTAATTCAAACACAGATTGCTCTCAAATCACATTTTGCATGGTTATTCTCACAATTTCTGAGTATTTATTCATTTTACTGAGTGTGTGTTTGTGTGTGTGTGTGTGTGTGTGTGTGTGTGTGTGTTTCACAGATTCATTCAGAAACTACAATTTAAAACATTATATCTGGATATATAATAATAAGCAATGATAGAGTCCCTTTCCTCTGGGAGTTACTTGTATAAAGAGTTAATCAAGTATAAGAAACATTATGAAACATGGACACAGAAGTGATTACAGTAAGACACCAGACTGGTGACAAAAGTGTTTGGGAGGAAATGGATTGCACCAGCAAAAATAAGTTAAACTTGAACTGTTATTTAAGAATGGTTGGGCCTTGGCTGGTGGCACAGTGGATAAGGTGCCAGCCTGTCAACCCAAAGGCCACTGGTTGGATTCCCAGCCAGGGCACATAACCAGGTTGCAAGCCAGGTCCCCAGCCAGCTCTGTAGCTAGAGGCAGGTGAAAAGCAAATCATACATTGATGTCTCTTTCCTTCTCTGCCTCTCTCCCTTCCCCCCCTCTCTAAAAATAATAAATAAAATCTTTTAAAAAATAAAATAAAGTAAAACTCCATTAAAAATAAAAGAAGAATGTTTGGAATTATATCAGATGGAGACAGGAAAAAAGATACAAGCAAAAGCACACAGACACAAAGAGACCACATTGTGTTTTGTGCTTGAGTTCTGGCTTTTTCTCTGCCTGGTCAGCCTTTCCTGGAGTAGTCTGGAAAATTCAAAATAAACTGGGTTTGCTATGTGGAGTTATGATTTCAAAGCCCTGCTCTGCTACAAAGTAATTTAGTGTCTCTGAGGGTCAGTGTCTCCTTATTATTGATTTTGGGGTATGTTTCTATTTCTAAAGTTCTTTGGTTGTATCAATCTACTTACTATTCATGTTTGTTTTGTTTTTGAATACCAGAACCAGGGTCAAGAATGTGATTTTGAAGATAGAACAAACAATCTTTGGAAATAGGAAGATGAAGAAATACAATCTAATCCTTGTTTAGCTACTGATATAACCTAATTCTTTTAAAATACAGCAGGAGGTCATGAAGCAGACTACTGGACTATTGCTTGAATACATTAAAAATTGTAAGAAAATTTTAAATCAAATTTACTATTTAAATGACTTTACATTGCCTGTGATATTATTTAAATTACCATTTGAATAGGATCTGTTTGATTTTTTAAAAATTTCTGCATCTATGGAAATGCATCAGCTACCATTTTCTCATTGATTTCCTTTTCTGTGAACCTAGTCAAAAGTCCAGTCAACAAACAAATGATGTTAAACTTTACCATTCAGTCCAACTCACATGTTCAGCCTAGACTTTGGTGACACAGGCACCTTGCTCATTGCATGAAACACTGCCTTTAAAATTCCTTTTTATTGCATATGCCATGTTATAGGGAAACATAATAATGCATTTAAACATATCAACAAGAATATAAAGGTTGTTTCAGTGCTATGTTTTTCTTTGCAGTGCCCTGTACAGGACCTTTTATTCTGCATGCTCTCTACATTTTGAGTAGGAATAAGAAAATGCATTTTATAGTGGCCAAATCAAAAGATTTTCTGCATAGTTTGGTTCTGAATTTTGAGCTAAGTATGGAATTCTGCAAATTCAATGGTGTTTATTTATACAATAGAATTTAAATCTTATACTGGAAATGTAAAAGTTTGCTGAACATCAGTAGCTAAAAGAAAATCAAATTAAATTATGTGTAGATTTAAAATTAACATAATCTGTTGAAATAGTAGCACTAAATTCTAAGCCCTGATATTTAGAAAAAGAAAGCTATTTTCCTAATCTAAAATGTATCCAATATTTTAAATTGAAAATTCCAATGTTAACACTAACTCTTCTTCCTTGAGAATAAAAGTCACTTCATATAATTTACTCTTGTCTTCTGTTGGGTGCCAATATTTATAATGCTAAAATTTTCTTTTTCTATTTCACTATAATTCATTATTACAGATTTTATTTTCAGATGTCTACATATTTAGCTTTTCGGTAGATAACATGGAATCTCAGTGTTCAAGTTATATGTAATAATAACACTATTTATATGAAATACATTTTATTGGTGGACTTTTTTACTTCATTTTTGATAGACACATTGAAAATCAATTTCATTTTAAGAAGTCCAGTCACTTTGAAGAATATCTTTTTATTCCTATAAAAACAGATGCCTGCTTAATAATGTTTTAAGTATTTTAGATTTTAGACATTTACTTTAAATTCGATATTACATGATAGTCTGCAACTGTCATATCTTTGCCTCTAATTTTAAGCTACTTGATTTTTATGCCTTTTAAAAATTTAAACTATAAAACTTTTTCCTGGCTTATTATTGCACTGATTTATCCCCACAGATAGGCTATAGCAATTTATTATTATTTTTTTAATTTTGAAAAACTATTCACCATCAAAACAAGTAAGCAACAAGTGCTTTGTACACCTTTAGTATATCAGAGTATAATTTGTTTAATTTGTTTCTGCTTACTGGGCAGATATATAGAATGGATGCAGATTACCATTATTTATAGGTATTATTTCTTTTTAGTTATTTTATATTCTTTCTTTATCTTGAGTTCATTTGAATGGCCTAAAATTAAAACATCTTTTCTGAAATTTAGAATTAAGAATAAGAGACACATTTCTAACACACTGTTTTCAACAGAGAAATACAGGTATGCCCAAATTAAAAAAAAAAAAAGGCATATAATACATGCTGTATACATCATGAGAAGTACCAACACAGATTCAGGGATCATTATAGATGAATTAATTGGATGTCAGACATCTCTAATGGACAGCAGGATGTTTTATGCACCAAAGCCGATGAAAACTATGGAGACAATGGTCACTCAAGATGATGGTAGACATTAAGTTGCCTTAAATGAGATGCAAGAGAAAGGTAAATCTACATTTATATTTTATAAATAATATCTTTTGGAGAATTAGATTCTGAATGTCTTTACATATAAGTTGAAGAGGAGATTTTGCTGATTTAATTCAATATGTACCCTTTTGAACTGTCTGAAAAGTAAATGATAATGCCACTCTCCAGCTTTTTTTTCCTCCAGTAACATAATATATAAACTAACCAGAAATAAAATTCTTATTTTTCCCATCTTTTAGCTTACCAAAAATGGTTAGAAGGCATTAGTAGTATAACAATAATCAATAAAAAATAGGAAAACTTTATATGACAGTTTGTACCTTATGAAGCATTCTCACATATGATCTTTCAGTTTATCAGGAGAATTCAGGAAATTGGGGTGGAGGTAATGATTATTCTCAATTTGAAGGTGAAAAAAAAAAGAAATTAAAAGCTACTTGACTACATTTTGAGAGTAGTAATGAATAGAGTCAGAAATCACTTTAAGCCTTTTGAGATTATTACAATACCCTGATTTGTCTAGAAAAATGAGATTTTTGGCAAATCTCTAAAGTAATTTGGGGGCATAGATTCCTGTGTTTGTATGGACCTTATTAAGATTAATAGAATTTTACCAACTCCTTCTTGTGGGAAATACTCTGTCTCATGAGTTAACACTGAGTGCTTATATGAAAAGGGAACATCTCCTTTATATGTTATATAATAATAAGTCACTGCCTCTGGGGTTTGTAAAATTAGAATACATAATACTTCCAATATGCCAAGGCTCTACTTAGGAAAGAGAACATCTGTCCCTTCCTGAAGTGTTTAACTATTCTTCAATCTGGAAATGTTTGCCAATTAGAATTGCCAGCAACAAGAAAGGAACTATTTGATTTTCATTAGCACACCTTGTATGGTCCAAGTCAACAGGTGTTTTTATTGCAATAGTATTGGTGGTGGTTGGCCTTGCTAATGAATGACGGGATCCTAAAGGGCTAACTTTTCCTGTCTCAGTATGAAAACAGCCTCAATTCTTCTCACATTATTTTATGAGGGTGAGTCTGCCTCTGGCTTCTTTCTGGGTAAGTTTTATTATGTAACTATTTTCCATCTTAATGAGGATTTGGTTTCTTTATATCTAATGCTGGAGATACAACAGCCATCACTTAGCAAACTGCTAGAGGAGGTAAGGCATTATCTCTTTTGGCTCCCATAAATAAATGGTTTTGACTCAGGCCATCACTATTGTGACCTTGGTGACAATTGCAACAAGCCTCTGGAGGTCAGAGTTTGCATTATTTCTTCAAGAATTTACTCGGCAGGAGCAACTGCTTGTACTGAAAATAACACATCCTATCAGTTGGATATTACCCAAAAGTTTCCTCTATTATGGAAAGAATGAGATTCCTCTTAATGATAGGTTATTGGTTCTAAAGTGTATTTGCATCAAAAAAGCTGGTTGTGAGAAAGAGCTAATGTGCCTTTGGATGCAGTCATGTAAATATTTTCTAAGCTCTCTTTGCTGACTTAGAAATCACATACTATCCAATTAAACAAGTGCGCAAAATACGGTTCTTAGGCAAATTGACCATCCTAGGTAGCAGGTAGCTTGCTCAGACCTTATTATCGGAGAAGAGAAACCCAAGAGAAAAAGAGACCAAGGAGTAAACTGCTCAGTAATCTTATCATGCGCCTTCTGCCACACATTCATTAGAGCACCAGATTTTTAAAAGCTGAACACGTATATTGCTACTCACTGGTAGATCTTGGTCAGTGAATGAGAATTGTTGCAGTCTCAGGCTGAAGGACTTTAAACAATGAAAAACTCCAGTAAGCTTAACTATTACTGGGTAAAAAAGAAGTTCTTATATTCAACCACATGTTCATAATGATTTGTATTATTTTTCACTTTATTATATCAGAGCCTTGGAAATAATTTCTATGTGTATTTGTTGAGGCTGCTGAATATTCTAGAGAAGATGTTGTGACCTATGAAATTAAAAATGGCTGAGCAATATCTCCTGCAATATAGGCAAATTTGTGTGTAGCATGCTGATTACAAAATGATTTTGTGGTATTTTCTTTATTTCTAAAACTCCTTGTAGTACCAGGTAATATCTTCTGATGGGCAATTTGCTTGTATGCTCTACTATTTTTCTTCACTTCTTATAACTATGGATTTGTTTATAAATGGGAAATAAAAACAAGGACATCTTATTCAAGGCTTTCCCCCAACTTTCTGGTGCTCTGTGTTTCTACCTCACTGATCTCTGTACTTCTTCCTTCTCAGCTGAGAAAAATTTTAAATGATATTAATTACATGAAATTATACATCTGTACATATACATTAGTTATAATAGCATATAAAAATTATATACACATGTAATCTAGACATGATATAAGCATTTGTATTACTGCCAACTCAACCCAAATATATCAATAGTCTATTAGTGAGACACACAGAGAAGATATTAAAACATTGAATAATTTATATTGCAGATCAGTCATAATGGTTATCAACAAGCAATGCAATATGACTTCCCTGGTGTGTAATAACTGGCCACTAGCCTGCAACACAACCATGACATAATTAAATTTAAGAAATTTGTAAACATTCATTATTTCATGAAATCAATCATTTATAATATCACTAAAATATTGATTAATATTATTAAGTATAAAAAGTGAAACATTAACGATTCCTAGTTATGTCTAGTGTAATAGAAGATAGAAAGGAGGATTAGACTAGAATTTAAGGACCTGAGTTGTCATACCTTTTTTGCCACTACTTGTGGGAATGTCAGCATGTAACTAACCCACCATGGATTTGAGTTTCTTATTGAAATAATTGAAATTGAAATGGTACAGCTATATATGTGGTAGGAATCTCTCTTGTTCACCACTTGGAAAACCTACATAAGAGTAAAAGAAAAATAGGCAAACTACACTTTCATTACTGCAATAAGACAAAGCAGATGCATGCATAAATGCCAACGTAAGCAAAGAGCTTATTAATAATCAAAGTCATGCAGGAAGTGATGGTTGCAGAGAATATTGTACAGGGAATGGCAGCATATTTTACAGTGAATCTCTGAGAGGCCAAGCAGCCGCAGATACCAGAATAAACTATGAAAATGTGTTCTCATAAAATTTAAAAATATATATGTTCTCAATGGTCTGTTACCCATCCTAACTTGCAAATTCTGCAGGGCTGAGCTGTAACAAAATAAATAGGTAATGCCCATACTTAAGAAAGGTAATGATTATGATTCCAGTGAACGACTTTGTGTTGGAGTCCAAGGATAGTGAATCTCAGAAATTCTAACAAAATTACGTGTCTTAAATATGCATTGTTTACCTTGGATGCCAGCAAATATTGGCTGCAGTAGTCAATTAGAAGCCAGCGTACACAAGGGAGGGGCAGAGACCTTCCTGAACCTAGCTCGCTATCTTCAGAGACACAGTGAAAACCTTTGTATCTCAATAAAACATTTTGTCATCCAGGCAACTGAAGAGGTAGTTTTAGGAAACCTGAAGGGAATCTGCTAGCCATCACTTCCCACTAGTCAGAACTAAAAATGAAGCAAACAGTGCCACTGGCTCATAAAAACCCAACTCTTTTAACCATCAGGAATTAAGAAAGATCCAGCAAAACAACACTATAATACAATTAATGAAATTGTAATACAACTTACAACAAAAAGAGAAATAGTTGTTATTGCATGTTAGAAAGAAATTAGCAAAGGTTTCCATGTTGAGTTACACTTATGGAAGAAGAACATAGAATGAAAATACAAGGATAAAGGGAACATATGGCTTAAAAATAAGAGAAGGTAAGCATGTGGACTGGCAAAATTATGATCTAGCAAAATGCAGAAAAGTAAATGAAGTAAAATAATCTTAGAATTTAAGATGAAATTGAATGAGGCAAAAAGAGGTGGTGATGTAAAGCACAATAAGGAATATGAAGAATAGAAGTGGGAAATTAACCCCTTTAAAAACACAAAGGAGTTAAAGAAGAGATAGAAAATAATAGGAGATAGTCAAAAAATAATGTTTCACAAAAATGAACAGAATAATATATATATATATATTTCAATATATATATCTATAAGCCTTGAACCTACATATTGAAAGTTGTACTATGTACAAGAGGAAAATGAAATACAATGGTTAATATTGAGATATATCCTAGTAAAGGTGTTGAAACTAACAACAAACATTTTGACAGTAAAGCAAAATACCAAGTCACTTGTAAAGAAAAAAAAAAAAAAGTGCTATTTCTCGGCCTATCTCATTCAATGATTCACTCCAAAAAAGCACTAGAATTAAAATGTTCTTAAAAAGATAAAGGTTGAGCCAAAGATTTAAAAATCAACCAAGGTATTTTATTTATAAATGCTATAGGCAAATAGGTTTTTTTCTTAAGAATTTCTTAAGGAATATAATAGAAGATAAATGAAGCCTGCCAATAATTGGTGGTTGAAAATTTAGCCAAAGCTGCATTGAATGATAAAACTGAATTCTAAAGGAAAATGTGTATCAACATAATTAAATAATACAAAAATGTCAAGAAGAATATGAGGGAGAAAGTTGAGAACTTACAGATTACCTTATGTGTTTCATCCAGGAATCAAATATTATGACATAAGTATGTTTAATTGTACAAAATTGTACATTAGAAAAGAAGAATGTACTGTAGATCAATTCTACCAATAAAAGACAAGTATGGTAAAAGAGATAAAAATAACACAATAAATTATGTTGTTTTTGTAGAATAAACTTTTTATTTATTATATATGTATATTATCTAAAGAAATACAGAACTAAGTGTATTTTACAAGACATGATGTAGAGTTAATATTTGGAACAATCACTGAAACATTATAAATATTAGAGAAAGGGAGGAAACAGATGACAGAAAAAATACATTTAAAATCAAAAAGAAAAAACCTACCAAAGATAGATGAACATATAATATGCTAAAACTAAGACTAAATATTTTTTGAATCAAGGAATGAAAAAGATTATAACTAATCTGTTACAGGAAACAAGAAAAGCTTTTAAATTTTACTATAAAGCAAAATACAAAGCTATGAAGTATAGACATATTTCACCCAAAATAATGTTATTTAAATGTTGAAAAGTAAAGGTTGAGCAAAGTCATTTCAAATGTACACTTTCAACTAAAAATAAATAAAAATTAAAAAAAACAAAACAAGAAATGTGGCAAGGAAAGATACTTTAAAACATATGATGAAGATAATAACTGTTAAAATCTATATATCAAATAACATGGCAGAAACTTGATTGACAAGAAATATGGAAGACAGTAGAAAAACATTTAAAAATGAATATAAGAAGCTTTAACAAATCTCTTATTTAAAAATTAAGTGGGAAAAACAAAGCAGGAGATATAAAACCTTGAAATATCATCTATAACAAGAGCTGATTAATTTACACTAACTCCAGTATTCAATAAATCAGGAAAGCAAAAGAAAGATCAAAGATATGTTTTCTTTGTGTTCAACCAAATTTTACACATTCTGTATTCACCTACACCTTTTGCAATGTTTCCTTTAAATCTTATGATTGCTTAGATATAGAAAATCACTGAAGTTGAAAGTACTGTATAAGAAAACTGCACTTGGTCTGCATTAGGGGTTTCTAGGAAAAAAAGCAGATATCTTACTTTCTGACATAGTGCTTTTCATCCTTAACTTGACTTTTAGTGATTGAAACTTCTAATTATATTAATTGAAAAGAATACTTTAAGATTAATGATGTTTGGGAAGGCAGTATTAAGATATTTTTAAAATTTTACCTTGTCTTCAAATGTTATTTACTGTCCATTGAGTTCACGTTGCCCTCATGAACTGCTTTGATTACAGTGTCCATGCAGGTTCAGAGGAAGGGAAGCTGAGAGCCCATTTAGAGAGTTTTTCTTCAGCCCTTCCCCTCACTCTCTACCCTGTGTTGCTTTGACAGTCAATTGGACAATCTCTTATTGTGAAAATGTCCTGCTGAAAAAATATACCATAGCCCTGGTTCATGGCACAGTGGATAAGGTGCCAGCCTGTGAACCCAAAGGTCATTGGTTCGATTCCCAGCCAGGGCACATAACCAGGTTGCAAGCCAGGTCTCCAGCCAGATTCATAGCTGGAGGCAGGTGAAAGGTAACCGTACATTGATGTCTCCCTCCCTCCCTGCCCTTCTCTGTGAAAATAATAAATAAAATCTTAAATATATATGTATCTATAATATACATATATAAAAAAATATATATATATAACTTAACTACACTTTTACTTTGTTTACATAAGTATTCCCACATGTTTTTAGAGACAAAACTTTCTGACAGCCACTTCCCCACTCAGATGATGATCACTCCCAAGCTTGCTCTGATAGACAATAGCACCTTTTACCTGATGGTTTGGGGAACTACAAACCCACTTTCCTACGGCCCTTTTTGCTCTCCTGAGAAGCGCAGCAGGTTCTCAGACATTTGCTCAGGCCCAAACTGTCATGACAGAGACAATTAACGTGGTAATGAGAGTTTGGCATCCGAACCGTTATTTCCTGCAGGGCTTGTCACATATTTCAGAGAGCATTAGGAGCAAACAAAATTTGGCTTTGTTTTTTCCTATCCCCAAATAGTTAGGCCTTGAACATCTCATACTTTAGAGGCATCCCAGGGAAGCAGATTGACAAAATGGGGACACAGGAAAGTACTTGAAAATTCCAAGTTTGAAGATTAGTTGACGAAAGCTGTGCAGGTATCGAGGAAAGAGGTATAATAGTCAATATAACTTTTTTATACTGCCAAATTTTACTCTAACAAACCAATGCTTCTTTAATACGGGTTAACTCCAAGTTTCAACAAATGTTTATGGGAGACTGACCTTCCCCCTGAGTTTGAAATGGTCTGACCTTTTCTGTATACATAAAATTTTTAGGAAGAGTGCAGGAACCTGAGAACAAGTTTTTGGCAAGCTTAAATTTCTGCCACAAACTAAGAACTTTGTAGATGTAGAATGACTTCATAACTACACTCTATTGTAAGGTAGGAAAGGGTTTATTAAAATTTTGAGGTAAGAAAAGTTCACATGTAAAATTTCCTGAAGCAAAACTGTGGAATAAGTACTGTTCTTTAATGGGGTCGGTGCTAGGTTTAATAATTATTCTGTAATAATTATTCTGTGAAACAAATAAAGCAGACTTATAAACAGGCTATACCTTTTCATTAATAAATTAGCTAAGAACTGGTAATACAAATCAGAAAAAAAAAAATGATAATGCTTTGGGAGTACCTTGGCATGTTCAAGCCATTTTACCCTTTGGGATATTTTGTAATGAAGCCTGGAGTGTCCATGTCAGAGAGCACATTCTGAGGTTCTATGACCTAGATGATTTACTACCTTCTCCCAGAGTGGATAATCATTTGAAGGTGTCTTCCCATTATAAAAATAATGCCTCCATATGGCGCACAAAGACTGTACCATTGTCTCTTGCACAAAAGGCTGCGTACTTTATCCACACTTGTGTTACGGACAATAGTCTACCATCTTTTACCCTCTGTACTTCTCCACCTTTTACACACAAATCTACAAGGTGTACAATACTACCATTTTAAAAGAAATGTTTCTAGCCTGGTCATGAAGAGGAAAATAGATTTCTGAGAAGATGAAAGGAGAGATAAAAAAGTCAGAAAGGTAGAATGGGCTAGATGAGTTAGTAATAGCATTTTAGTCATCTATGGCTGTCTGAAAATGACCTCAATCAGTGGCTTGAACAACAGCATGATGTTAGGGTCTCTCATGCAGTGACCGTCTGACTGCTTCTAGGGCTGGGATCATTATACAGCTGGCAGGTGGCGATGGTTTGGACTGGAAACATCACACAGGTGGGGGATGGGAAAGCTGACTCTTCCTAGTCACCTTTCTCGTCTATCTTGTTTCTACTGCATGATGGTTTTTAAGCCAATTTATGCAGCTGCTGCAAGCTCCAAATGCATGAATCCCCAGATGTAGACAGCCAGAAGGATGCTACCACAATCTGTGACTCAGTCTTAGAAGGCACACAGCAACTCCTCCACATTCTAGTTCATTCTATTTGCCAGAAGTAAGTTATAAGTCCATTCCATATTTAATGGGCAAAAGATTAAATTCCACCTTTTGAGAGGAGGGGAATCACAGAATTGGCAGAAATTGCCTCAAATAGAAATATTACTTATTTTCTGTTATATCTAAATTACCACTACTACTAATAATATTAATGTATCTATAATTTATCAGGTGCTTAATATATAACAAGCATATTAAGGATATTACCTGTAATATATCCTTGGGAGTAATTACTTGCATTAATCTTTAGTTTAAAGGTAAAGGAAAATTAAGGGAGGTTTTATAATGTAACCCAAGATCTGTTATAGAGATGAGAAAGTATTTCTACTAGTCCTTCAGACTCCAAATGCCTCTGTTGTCAGAAATATGCTCTACCCATTGCACCAACATACTTACGTATCCTTGTAATTTGATATTCTATAATTTATTGATGAATGAAGGCAAGTATCCTCTATGATTCTACTTGTTTTCTGGTAAGATTATTTTATGTCTTGCTAACTTACAAATCAAATACATTAAATGAAAGTGCTCTTATAGATATGAGATGTATTATTGCTATATATGAATTTGCTACATGCTCTCAGAGAAAGCCATGGCTAGTAAAAGAAATTAACTAGTAAAACCACTATTCATTTATGTTGACACAGTAATACTGAAAAGAAAGAGGTATTGGTAGCTGATAGGTAACACCTTGGAAAAACTGCTGCATGGCTGTTTTTAATGGGAACATTCTGAAGTATTGTACGGCACATGACAGTTCTGTCCACTGAAAGAGCCTCTGAGCCTAGTTGCTTGAGTCACAGTAACATCCATGTAAACATCCACCACAGTAACCAACCACGTCACCAAGGTGAAGCCTGACCACTGACTCAGGACACACAGTGCATTAAAACTGGTAATTAAGATATTTTACATAATAGTATAAGAACCAAAATATACCATATACTGATCCTAGAGGTTTGAATTATGTGTATGTATATGATGGCAATGGTTACTGTTGTTTTAATGCCTTATACACTAATAAAGGATAAGAAACATCAGTTATTGCATGTTAACAATTATTAAATGTTCTTTTGTCAAAGATTTTATTTGTTATTTTCAGAGAGAGGGGCAAGGGAGGGAGGAAGAGAGGGAGAGAAGCATCAATGTATGATTGCCTTTTACCTGCTTCCCGCTAAGGGACCTGGCTGGAGACCTGGCATGCAACCTGGTTATATGCCCTGGCTGGGAACCAAACCAGTGACCTTTGTAGGTGACAGGTTTGCAGGCCAGTGCCTATCCACTGAGCCATCAGCCAGGACCTTAAATATTCTTGATTTTGCTGTTTTGTGATATTTTGCCTTTGAGGTAGTGGGGTATTTTAGATGGTTTGAAAATTTAGTAATAAACAATTACTTTGTCAATTCTAGACATACTAAAGGATTTGAAAAAGTGACTCTTTATGAAAAATATAAACATTTTAATTCATTTTATATAAACTACTTTTTATTTTCCACGTTATAAAAATAAAAAAAAAATATTTAATGATTGTCACAACTACTCTTAGACTTGAAAAACCTGTACTTTAACTCATTGATATTTAATGATAGAGTTAGGTTTATTTTTTATTAAAAGATGAGTTTTGAAAAAACATATTGACTTCTGGCATCAATGAGGGTTTGAAGTATTGAATTAAATACATAAACTTAGTTTATGTTGCTCAGCATGTGTGATGCTTAGGTCAATTCTCTAAATCACTTAATAATTCGATTTCACATTTAAAGTGTGGATCATGAGGAATTATATTTAAAATGCACTTTTCCTTAAAATACCTTATACATGATATATGCATAATTGTCTTTGAATCCTGGAGGAGGGAGGAACATCATGAGCCTTTAACTTGAGAAATGAGACGTACTCAGCGTATGTGACTAATCACAGAGCTAGTTAATGAGACATGTCTTGCATGTCACTTCCCCCCCAAGAAAATACGTCTCCTGAATTTCAATCTGCACTTATTTTCATTAAATCACTTTTATTAGTGGAATTAAGAAGAACAAAAGCAGGATTGTCTCTCATCTCACCAAGATTGGCCATTTTATTGTATCAGATATTCCAAGAAAAAAATTAAGGATGTGTTCATTTTGGTGTCATCATTATTATCACTTCTAGCAAGTAATGTATGCACTTTCCAACCCACTAGTCATTTTCCACTATATTAACTAAATTTATTATTGCTATGACAGTTCTCATTAAGGGAAATTGTTTTCCCTCTTATTTATTTATTCCTTTATTACCTCTGTCACTCATCATTAGAATGTAAATTTCTGACAGTTTTCTGGATTGCTAGAACATGGAAAAATAAAAATGTCTGGCACATAGTAGGTTCTTAATAAATGAACCTATGTTTGATAAATGAACCTCTAACAAAGTTATAAATAAATGCTAGGAATCAAGTGCCTGATAAAAATCCTCCTCCTTCAGTATCGTGGTTGCTTCATGCTGCGACTTAGTTTGACTATGGAAGGCCAGAAAGGGCAAACCAGGGACTCCTGACTAAGGCAAGTGGCAAGAGAAAAACAGTAAGTCCTCAAATGAGTATAAATTGGAGAAGCAAGGCATATACTGACTGCAGACATGGTAATAGGAACATTCTCTTAGAAACTCATAGAAGATGTTGAGAGCTCAGGTAGGATTGGGCTGTGTAGCTAAGAGGTTAGGTTTGGGTTATGAGAGCATTAATTAGCCAGGATTTCCATTTTTATCTGCACTGTGCCACAGAGGTCTGCTTTGGCAGGCTCTTTTAGGCATCATATTGTTTCATCTTATTCATTTCATTCTTCAAGTACTCATAGTTCTTGAGGGTGTGTATAATTTTAAAGGAAGCATTTGATCTTTTAGCTGTTTTTTTTTTTTTTTTTTGCATCAGATGTGGTTGACATTTTCAGAAGCCCTCCCTCTCTTCCTATCTCCAGCAAACAACCCCAATCATTTGACTTCTCTGTTTTTAAACTATCAATATAGTTCTAAGCTGCCAGAAACAACAAGCAGGAATAATAATAAGAACTAACATTTGAGTGTTTAATATGTGCTTGACACTATGCTAAAGAAACAATTAAGGATTATGAAGTGATTTTATTGTTCCAATTTTATAAATAGAGAAACTCTGTACATTAGCCAAAATGATTTTTTAAATTGGAAATCTTACCATGTGATTTCTAGCTTAGACTCTTAAATGTATTTACTATTCTTAGAATAAAAGAAAAATTCCCTTAATGGAGCCTCAAAGGCCCAATAAGACCCATCTCTCTCTCTCTAGCCTTGTCTTATATCATGGTCTTCATTACTCTCTGTATTTCAGCTCCAGTGGCCTTCTTCATATGCAACATATTTCCTCAAATCCACAGAAACTGCACAAGTTATCTCTTTTCTTGAAATTTGTTTTCTTTCTCTCTTCTGTCACCTTTACATTTTGTGTTTGGTTATTTGATTGAGATCTATCTCTGTTTTCATTATGAGAGAATTAAAATAATGAATAGCTTTTTTATAACTGAGGGTTTGACCTTCTACAAGACAAAAGTGCATGCCAATCCATTTCATTGGTACCCACCCTTCACCTATTTTCTGCTAGTCATAATCTGTGCAGTTGCTCCTCTTAGATTTGTAATAAATACATGTATTAGAAACAATGCTCTCAAGTTCTTAACCTAATATATAAAACACCTGCCTTTTATGTCTTTTCTGTCCATGGTGGAAGCCATCCACAATGGAAGAAATCTGAGTGTCCTGAGACTAT
The DNA here is from genome assembly GCA_004026585.1 of Noctilio leporinus. NCBI lineage: Eukaryota > Metazoa > Chordata > Mammalia > Chiroptera > Noctilionidae > Noctilio > Noctilio leporinus. The sequence goes on along the minus strand of PVIW01004801.1, from coordinate 69,348 downwards.
TTCTGTAAACCCAATCTGGCACCATGGAGAGGTAGTGTGGAGAAAAACCAAGACACCTGCCTGTGTTGTCTCAGCAGAGCTCCTGTCTACCAAGCAGTGCAAACTTTCCAGGTGCTTGAATGAGGCCATTTGGGAAGTAGATCCAAGCTCCATTTGAGTTTCCTATGCTGCGTAATATGCAGCCCAGAATAACTCTCTAAATAGTGATGCTCAAATTATAGAGCTGTATGCAAAGAAATATGTATTGTTGCTTTAAGATACTACATTGTGGAGAGGTTTGTTATGTACTAGGAGATAAATAAAATGAAGAGCAAGCATTACCAGTCGGAATCCCAAAAGGCATATCCTAAAGTTGAAGTGAAGAGTGGAGAAGTCAGAAGTCACCCTGGCCAACATGGGGAGTCATTGTTTAGAAATTTGTTTTGGAAGGAAAGAGCCTTTGAAACATCTGCAAGAGTGGTGAGAGAAAATTGAATGAAACAGTGAAAGATGATTTTACAACAAGTTTATTAACATTAGTAATCTATAATTTTTGAGTAATTTTCTTAAAAAGTACAAGGAGGTTAAATGTTTTAATTGTATTATTGAAAATGATTTCAAGTCAAGATGAGGCAATGAAGAAAGTTATTAAGTTACTGTCAATTAACATATCTATAGTTATGTTTCCTTTTTAGAAGTGCTATAAAAAGGATATACACAGAGTTATAGAATCAGCATGTAACGCTGTTTATGCACATATTTTACAGTGTTTTCAAAATTAATTTGTTCAAATTTAGTAAATTGTTATGAAAATATAGGTTTAAATTGGACCTGTGAAGTTAAAATAAATCATTATAAGTAGTTATGAATTTCAGATCATAAACTCAATTGTGTACAAAATATAACTATGTTTTGCATCTAAAATTAATTTCCAGTCTCCCTTCCTTTTGTTGAGCGAATTTGAACAATTTGAGGTCAAGGTCTACCCTACCTCTGATTCTGTGTTAAGTCAGGGTTCCTTAGATTATACAGTGGCACTTTATGTGACTTGTTGGCAGTTGGCCATTGTGTTCTTCCATCCTGTGTCTGCTAAACATTCTTGTTCTGGACTTTGGATTTTGTTCCATGACATTGGTGCTAATCAACCCTGCTGTGAATGAAATTCCTCCTCTTATCTCACAGCTGTGCCTCATGATATTCTAAAATACATGTTGACCTTAAAGGTTGTTCCATGTATTTTGGCTTTGAGGTTGAAACATGCAGATCCTGTCTTTTGTCTTCTCCAAACCAACATGCACTTGCCATATTAAACTTCAATCTGGACTGAGCATTGTCAAAGCAAAGAGTAGGTCATTCAGTGTTTTCTTGTCTTTCTCTGATTTGCCATTCCTTGTTCTTTGCCCAGTCACTATAATTTATCTAGCTTTGCTTGTGGTAATCTGGTATTTTTTTCAAGGTTTTAATTTATATTATAAACTTGATATGCTAAGTGTTTCAAAGTTTATATTTTAAAAACTCAGCATCTAAAATTCCAACAAAATACAAAGGCTTTGGATAAATAGGAGGAAGGGCAAATAATATAAAGAAATTCTGGGGAACACAGTTCTTAACTAATAGTTTGTTATTATCCTACCATAATATTTTGTGTACTTTTTCATCCATTTATAATAGAGTTTAATGCTTCAGTGCTTTTTCTTGCTAAAATTTGTTCTGTAAAAGAACCTGATCTATGAATTACTGAAAATATTTTTTACTAATAAAGATGGATATTGAAGTTTAATGAGAAACTCTCAGTATTAGAACATAAATAATCAGTCTAGCAGAAAGCTACCTTCTCCGGAGCCACGTAGAATTGTCTTTACATCCATATTCTGCAATTTAATAGCTATGTTACTTTAAGTACATCATGTGAACTTTTAAAGCTCATTGTCTTAATTGGAAATAAAAGAATAATCATAATAACTTCAGCACTGCTGAGGGGAAAAATGTAAAATACACCTGAGTAACTTATCCAATAGCCATGAGCATAGCCATTATGCTCACTATATAATCAGAGTAAAATGTAGGCACCTCATGAAAAGTTTCCATGTATGAGAAGTGCACATTGCATCCACAGAGCTTGAGGAGACAGTAGTGAAGAGAATTAATCTCCTTTAGATCACACTGCGATTCAGACACTTATGGGAGGAATTATTGTATGTTCCTGTTTTTTTTTTTTTTTTTTCTTCTTTACCTTTCTGGGAGACAAGAGAATAATTTTCCAATTAAATCACAACAAGAATGTTATAAACCAAATGTAATCTCCAAAGTTGGCACTATATCAGGAAACCCATAAAGAAGATGGAGGGAAAAACAAGATTTTTTTATAAAGAAACTCTAAAGGAAACATTGATTTAATTTACTTCAAGTCAATTAAAAAACAATATTAACCTATTCACATCAAGCACTTTGATATATTCTATAATATATAAATAATAGAATAAACAAAGTCTAATTGTAATTTTGTACAATTATTATTTATTTAAGCTTTAGAAAATGTCTATAAAATAGGAAGATTTTATTTTCCCCATTTTGCATATAAGGAAGCTGAAGCATCAAGTGCTAGGCTACTAACTCAATTTCAGCTAGTAAGTAGCAAAAATAAGATTTACATTTAGGTATTCTAATCTCAGAGCATCGTCTTTACCAATATATTATGCTGCTAATTTTATAATTGACCTAAACAAAAACTAGAAGCTAATATATAATAAATAATGTATGTTTGCAATTTATACTATGGAGAAGAAAAATTTTACATCCATAAAGGGATTGCAAGAAGGGCATTAAAATATTTTTATTTGAGGAGGCTTTGAAAGATATGTTTGAAGATAGGTTAAAAATCTCATAAGAGAGTTTTAGCTAGAGGAGAGAATAGGTAAGCAAAGTTATGGAAGAGGAAAAGTATATAGCAAGTCAGAAGACAAATGAAGTTTCACTTTAGGCAGAGTCTAAGATAAACAAGAGACATAAAAGGAGATGATTTTACAGATAGAGGTGGGAACCATAACAGAATCATGCCTGAAGATCTGTTTTCTGTAGCTAATGCGTTGCAGAATAAAACACAAGATGTGTCAAATATAAAATGAAGATGATTGCCTAAATCTTTTCTTCCTTACTTGCTACCTATTATTTTTTTTCTCCTAGATGTAGGGGCCATAAAAAAGTAATAATAACACATCTTTTAAAGTAGCAAATCTCCTTCGTCACATGAAATATCTTGTAAAAATACCACGAAACTACATATTGAGGTAGAATTACCCTATTTTAAAGAAGGACTGAGGGAAGAAGACATAAATCTACTGCCCACCTGACTAACCCCCATTTTTCTGTCTCTTTTTCATTACTCAGTCTCTATGGAACATATCTGAAAAGGATAATAGTTAGTCTGTGACCAGGATATCAAAAAAAATCATCTAAAAATAATTGTTTTACTTTGTCTCCCTTTCCTTCCCTTCCTCTTGTTTAATTTATTTATATAGTTTTTTTTCTCTCTCTCTCTCTCTTTTTCCCTTTTATTTTTCTACTCTTGGACCAGTAGTTAGGAACTATGGTCACTTAATTGCCATCATGAACGAAACTATTTGGGAAAGTTTCTGACCCATTGGTTCCTTGCTTTTGGCTACTGACACACCATGTGAAATGATCTTGGTACTAAATTAGCAGAGATAGTTCTCCTTCATCTACTCAGTTCTTCCAGCGCAAAGGTGCTATTTCATCATAAATATTTACTGGCTTACAGACATGGAGCCAATGATGTCAATCAATCCTAAAATTCCTGACATCTCCTAGATCAGATTTGTATGGACAGGATGGGTTAGTCAGATTAAATTAGAAACCCTGAAACTGATTTTATTTGGTCACCCTATGTAAAAATGGTCTTAATAACATTTATTTATCCATTAAGCTTACATTTGCTAGAAGCTCAGCTGGGGTATGAATTTGTGCAAGGCACCAGAGCAAAGTGATAAATTTTAAGTATCATGACCTTAGGAATTCATCTTGGAAACCTTATCTGTGTTATATACATACTGGCAAGGAAAAGATTGCAAGGCCTCAAAATCAGTCAGTTTTGCAAACTGCAGCAGTTTTGAAGATCTGGATGGATTGTACATGCCTGCTATGGCAGCGGCAATTCATACTTATTTGAAAACAGACAACTGTAAATGACAATGACATGCTTCCCTCATTTGGTTAATTGTTCTAGAAGGCACAAAGATGTGGCTTGAATACTGGCTTATCTGAAAGTGAGGCTGTATAAAATACCTGCAATATCTAAATATTTTATAATAATTAAAATTCTACATAATAATTAAACAGTGTTAATATTAAGTACTTTATGTAGAATCATTCTAAATTACTATGACTATTTAGACATCGAAGTTATTAAATTGAGTTTTCACATTTTTCTTTTTTTTTTTAAGATTTTATTTATTATTTTTAGAGGAAGGGGAAGGGAGAGAGGTAGAGAGGGAGAGAGACATCAATGTATGGTTGCCTTTCACCTGCCTCCAACCATGGACCCAGCTAGAGACCTGGCTTGCAACCTGGTTTGCAACCTGGTTATGTGCCCTGGCTGAGGAATCAAACCAGCAACCTTTGGGTTCATAGGCCAGCGCCTATCCACTGTGCCACCAGCCAGGGCAGACAACAAGTTGTTTTTATGTGGATTGTCGTCATTCCAAATTTTTCTTGTGACTGATTCTAAGAAAAACTTCCTGGTGCTATGAAATTATATTCAGAATGAAATATAGCCTCATCATTACACCAACAAAGATTCAGTATTAGTCAGTTCAAGTATATGATATGTTTATTTCCATAGAGTGAAAATTCCAAAATACTTGATGAATATATATGTTAATAACCTTTCCCCTTTTTTCTTGTTGTCTTGTATTTATTGACCTTGAATAAGAGTTGAGAGAGCTTTTTCCCCCCATCATCCTGTTGAACTACAAAATACTGTCACTGTAACATTGATGAAATGGATGTTTTTTCCTTTGATTTCCAAGAAATAGGCTTACTATTAAATGTTAAGAATGAAAACAAGTGTCAGATGTTATTAATGTAATTCACTAAGATAAGAGGTCATATCAAATGTCTATGAGTCAACAGTTCGCTATGATGATTGAAATTGTTGGATCAACTCATATGTGGGACATGCCATTTAGACAATAGATTCAATGAACATGTAAAGGTTCTTGTATGTGGTTCTTGTTCCTCAGCTGGTATACATAACTTACACTCTATTATGCACAGAATTCACTTAAATAAAAGATGCCAGTATTCTCTTCCAGAGTAATTTTACATAAGAAATGTACTTTACAAAACAAAAGCAGATGCTGCCTACAGAGCCTGTCACATACTGCTATTTCCTTTTTGGCTTCATGAGCAGATTTTATACTGGTATTTTTTGTCTATTTTTCAAAGTTCTCTAAAATAGTTACTATTTCATATGGTCTCCCAGAAGAGCTTTAATAAACTTATGTATTTATTTTGTACAAACAAGTGTATATTATTCAAATTCATTCAATCAAATTCTGTTTCTGCCTTTTCTAGTTATGTGGTCTTGAGCTAATCAGTTACATATTCAGAGTCCTTGTTTTTTTTCTCTCTCTTAAGCATTCCGAACAAAGGAAACAACCAAGAGAGTGAAAAGGTAATCTACTGAATGGGGTAAAATATTTGCAATTATTAGTCAGAAATAGGTACATTTCCCAAGTATGTGAAAAACTCCTACAAATCAAGAGAAAACAAAACAAAAACAAAATAAAACTCACTAATCACCTTATTTAAAATCAGGCTAAAATCTTGAGTTAATATTTCTCAAAAAAGACATACAAAGAGTCAAAAAATGCTCAATGTCACTAATCATCAGATAAATGCATAGCAAGCCACAGTGATATATAATTTCACATCTGTTAAGATAGTTGTTATCAAAATAACAACAAAATAAAAGAAAACAAATATTAGCAAAAATGTGAAGAAATTGGAACCCTTGTACCTTGTTAGTGGGAATAATAAAACAGTGCAGCTTCAATGAAAAACAGTACAGAGTTTTTCCTCAAAAAATTAACAATAGATGTATCATATAATCCAGCAATTCCACATCTGGATATTTATGCAAACTATTTTAAGTCAGGACCTCAAAGAGACATCAGCAATGTTTATTGCAGCACTATGCACAATAGCCAGGATATGGAAACAGCCTAAATGTTCATCAATGGATGAATGGATAAAGAAAGTATTATATACTCATATACATAAAATGAGACATTATTAAGCCTAAAAAGAAAAACAACCCTGTAATATATGACAACATATTTAAGCTTTGAGGGCATCGTGTAATGTGAAATAAACCAATCACGGAAGGACAAATAATGCATGATGCAACTTATAAACCATATCTAATATAGCCACATTTATAGAATCAGAAAGTGGAATATTGGTCATCCGGGGATCAGGGGAGAAAGAAATGAGGATTTGCTATTCAATGAACATAAAGTCATATTGTGCAAGATAATTAAGTCCTAAAGGTCTTCTGTGTGCGATATTGTGCCTATGTTTAACAATATTCCATTACACACAAAAAGATTTGAGAGAGTAGATCTTATGTGTTCTTAAACAGTAAAATAAAATTTGAAAAACAAAATTAAATTAAACTGAGATGGGCTAATGATGTATATACTAGTTGATTTATGGGATTCTGAAATACATCAATGCAAAGGACTAATATTTGTTAAATTGTAAAACACTGGAAAGATTTGAACTTGCACTTGGTGTTACACCTTGGTTGCCAGAGGCATTAACTTTGGTTTCAGGCAAAACTAAGTGTAAGTATCAGGCTGTATGTATTAACAGAAATGTGACAACTTAATATCTCTGATCCTTAATTTCTTCATCAGTACAAAAAGAAAAGTAATATCTATCTCATGGTTCTGAGCTGTTTTTACAATTGAGTAATAATGTATGAAAACCTCTTAGTAAAACAGAAATGCTCAGGTCCTCAAAAAATGGCAATTTTCCCTCTCTTACTACATGAGTCTCATCAGTTAGAATACAATTAAGGTCACAGTTAACCAAGGTGATATCATTAAGAAGTCAAAGGACTTTCAAATTTTTTTTTCTAGCCCTGGCTGGTGGCACAGGGGATAAGGCACCAGCCTGAAAACCCAAAGGTCACTGGTTCAATTCCCCAGCCAGGGCATATAACCAGGTTGCAAGTCAGGCCTCCAGCTGGTCCGTAGCTGGAGGCAGGTGACAGGCAACCATACATTGATGTCTCTCTCTCTCTCTCTCTCTCTCTCTCTCTGTCTCTCTCTCTCTCTCTCTCTCTAAAAATAATAAATAAAATCTTTTAAAAAAATAATTTTTTTCTAACTTTACGGAATTTATACTTCTCATTAGAGAACAAAACCATACTCTATTGTTGAGGGAGATTTTGAAATTTTATGTTCAACTTAATATCAGGTGAGCCCTGCTAAGCAACCAACTTGAGGAGCTCAGGTCGGGGTTCTATGAATACCTCAAACATACTGCATACCATGTCTGCATTTTCTCCTTTTAGTTTCTCTTTGAGTTGTGTTGCGTTAGTGGCCAATGAACTATTTACAAGACTTCATGTTGTCTATTATGCTAGAATGGTCAAGACCTTCCTTTTACACTGGGATATTAGAAAATGAGAGCTATCAAAGTAAGCTTTGTTATCCTTCAAGTTCTGAGGAGAGTCACCTAGTGCTCTGTTGCTGAGAAGATGGGATACCTGGATTCAGGCTGAATGTTGTGGGAAATGGTGTTTTATAAAACTGATGAGAGGCATAATGTCTTTAGGGCCCAATAAAGAGTTAAGATCACTTGATTAAAGCCCCTTTAAGGAAGAACAATTTGAAATTTGGGATGAAGGTAATTGCAGGTTCATCCTTATGGTTACTTATTAAGGAAGGTAAATAATTATGCCTAACCAGGAGAAGACTAAACATTTGATCCAATCTAATGAGCAATTTAACCTCTCTAGTGTACATGTAAAGCAAGAAGGTAATCCATTTTGTTTTCTCCTCTTTACCAATTATTTTATCTCTCTATCTTTCCTGAGTCATAGTCCTGAGTCATAGTCCTGATTGATATATGATTACTGAAGGACATCTTTGTTAATGCAACTTAAGGAGAAAAATACAATAGAAATTCCTTGAAAAAATAGTATACGTTTATGCAGAAAATTCACCTTTAATACCAGAGCAACACCTCACTATTGCCCCCATCCTCTTGGCTTAAGCCCTTCTCCTGTTGCCCATCTCCACCAGCACCTGACCAACAGGTCAGATGAACCTGTGACCAATTCAAGAAGATGTCAAAACAGATATAAGTAGCAGAAGTTCTGACACTAACAAAAGAATCTTCTCTGTGTGTAGACTGAGAGTGAAAGACCAATATTCCATGAAGGTTGAGGAGAAAAAAAAAGCCACTTCTGAATTTTGACTCCAAAGTGGGTCTCTGTATTTTAGAATACAAGATCTCTCCAGAAGGTATCCAGCTATGTAATATGAAAAAATAGAAGCCCTGGCTGATGGCACAGTGGATAAGGCACTGGCCTGTGAACCTAACGGTTTCTGGTCCAATTCCCAGCCAGGGTACATAACCAGATTGCAAGCCAGGTCTCCAGCCAGGTCCTTAGCTAGAGGCAGGTGAAAGGCAACCATACATTGATGTTTATCTCCCTCTCTGCCTCTCTCCCTTCCCCTCTCTCTAAAAATAATAAATAAAATCTTTCTAAGAAAGAAAGAAAAATAGACATTTATTGAAGAAGATGCAAGAAACATTGTACACAGAACAATGATGTCTCAGTCCCCTTCAAAGTAGGCACATTGTGATCTCACACAGTTCTCCCAATTGCCGTCAGCTGCCCCATCCTATTTTACTGAGTCTTATTTAGGGTCTCAAATCTCTTCCCTTTCAAAGGTGATTTTAGTTTTCTGAAAAGCCAGAAGTCTCAGGGTGCCCATTCTGGGCTATAGGGGGCTATGTCACCTGAATTATTTGAGGTTTCACTAAAAAAGCTGCATGAGATGTGAAGCATAAGCAGTGCATTGTTGTGATGAAACTACCCATCTCCAGTTGCCCAAAATTGCTACTTTCTGAGTCATCTGAATAGTTTCCACAGAGGACTGCTCAAGCTTAACACAAACTCTGATGCAGATTCCTTGCTCTACTTGCTCATTTTGAATACAACAGCCACATAGTACGTGGTCACTCAGGTGCTACTGCCTGCCCCCACTGACTCTTACAGTGAAGTTGTTATTACTCACAGGAGTGCATTTCAGTTCACTCTCCTTATCTGCCAGGTCAAATCCATGCTGGCTTGGATTTTTCTGGCCAGACTTAGAACATTTGTCATTTGAACCGGAAATATGATTTGTATGCATTTTGAAGCTTCCCTGATTCTTGGCAGGCTAACAGGAATAATAATTGTTCATAATAAAGGAAGGGAATATATTTGTATTTAGCTTTATAATTTATTTTTTGCAGCGGTATTTTATAAACTATCTTGTCTGTGTTTATGTTTAAGACAATGTATAATATCTGATTGTTAAACTCTCTAAAAGTCTGCATTCATATGAAGCTCCATCATCACCATTTTCCCTGAGATTTCAAGAGCTCCAGACACTGCACATTGTTGTAATTTAATCCCTGGTCAAAGGATTATTTATAACTTTTTTCCCCTCAATGAATATTTTATTTATATTCCAGTTTTTCATAATATTTACATTTTCAAGGGTGTTGTTCTATAAAAAGCAAATCATTTACATCAAACACTGTAGAATACATTTCAACTTATATGGTGGCTATAAGATAAATATTAAGATGAATAAAATAGTCCTGGCTGGTTTGGCTCAGTGGATTGAGTGCTGCCCTACAAAGCAGAGGGTGGCTGGTTCAATTCCCAGTTAGGGCACATGTCTGGCTTGCGGGCCATCTCCCCACTGTGGGGGGCATGCAAGAGGCAACCATACATTGATGTTCCTCTCTCCTTCCCTTCCCTCTCTCTAATAAATAAATAAAATCTCTTAAAAATGAACAAAACAAAAGATAATTTAACAACATTAACAAAAGGGGAGTAGAAAAAGTAGCATATTTTAAATGCTTAGTTTGAGTCAAGAGACAGACACTTTGTAGATGTTTTAGCTCAGTGAGTTAAGTCTAAATAGTAGATAATGTCAGCACCAAATTATACCTATGGAAATAAAAATGTTAGATCAAGAACATAGTGGATTATAGAGCTAGAATTAAAGCACAAAACTAGTTCCAAATGCATTTACCTTTACACTAAAGCTCTTCTAGAAAGACTAAGTATGAAAAATAATGCACTTAACACTAAGCTCATTAAACAGATTTTAAAATTACACCTTTATAAAAATTAGCTTAATTTTACTTCTAATGTCTATTGATAATTTTTATTTCTCCTGACCAGAAGATAATATTATTCTAAAAATTACTGTTTGTACTGTTTTTTGTTGCTGTTTTATATATATATGTGTATATATATATATATATATATATATATATACGTATATATATATATATATATATTTTTTTTTTTTCCTGATAGAGATTGTGTGACTCTGACAATGGTCTAATTCTCACTTAAAATTTCTTTAGAAAAATTTATGACAAGAAAATTTAGTAAGCCAATCTGTTTATAGATATTTTCCTCTTGACTAATTTTGTAATAGTAGAAAAGATGTTAGAATAGCAGATTTTAGGAACTGGTGGTAAGATATTAAGGCTCAAAAATCAATGATTAAAATAAAAAATACAGTTTGTAAATTAAGCTATTGAGAATATTTAGGCCATATCTCAAAGATGAGAATGTCACAAGATAATATTATATACTGAATGTAAGGTTCAGGATATTCACTTAATTTTTATATATTTATTTATTTTTAAGATTTTATTTTTATTATTTTTAGAGAGAGGGGAAGGGAGGGAGGCAGAGATATAGACAGACAGACATCAGTGTATGGTTGTTTTTCACCTGCCTCCAACTGTGGACCTGGTTGGAGACCTGGCTTGCAACCTGGTTATGTGCCCTGGCTGGAAATCGAACCAGCAACCTTTAGGTTCACAGGCCAGTGCCTGTCCACTGAGCCACCAGCCAGGACATTTATTTATTAATGGACATTTATTTTTTATTAGACTATTTGAACATGACTCTTAAACACAATTTTAACTACATTTCTAATATTTTGATGAACTTTATCACATTTGTCTCTGACATAAGCATGTATATACAATCATGCTTATTTATTACCTACTCTGTAGCTCTTTCCACTCAGATGCTTTCAAGTATTTTTAGAAACATAGTACATTCTGTTATTTTTTTTAAGTCTTTCTAAAACTAATGCATCCAGGTTTTGTGCTTGGAGTTTCAATAATAATAATATTTACAAAAAAAAACTCAAGTAAAATGTAAGCATAATTGCTTTTTTACTTCTAGGGAATCTTTTCAAATGAGATGTTTAATTTAAAATAACCAATTGAACTTTGACAATTTAACACATATTTGAGAACTAATTGATTTTTATGTATTTCTCATATTTTTCTGGTAAGCATTTTTGTTATTCTTTATACAAGAATAAAAAGTGTTGACTGTCTGCTATATATTACATGCCAGAGATAAAATGGTAAGCAAAACTGACATATTCTTAGAGTCTAATGATAAATACAAACATAAACCCACTTAATTAAAAAAACTATTTAATTATGAGCCTTGCCGAGCACACAGCAACTTGAGAATTTAAAAATTGAAATGTGACAATATGACATGTAAGAAAAATATTCCATGAAAAAAGTAAAATTTTTGCTAGTTGCTCAATCAGTAGAAATTTAGAAATGCTTACAGCTCAAGTAAGAATTCCACTTCTGGCTATGGTGAACAAACTTTTGAAAAAGAAACTTTCTTACCAAGAAAAGCTAGAAACATTGGTTGAAATGTTTAAAAACAAAACAAATTTTAAAACAACAGAAAATCTTTGAAAGTATCACAGAGCTAAGGCACCCCAGAACTTGAGGACTGTCAGGTCCTGTGGTGTTGGGTGTGAGACCACCAAGTGATGATGGCAGGGAGGGCTCAGGTCTGGTGTCGAAGAAGGATTTACCCAGAGTCTTTGGGAGGTTTTGCAGCTTTATTTCAGTGGCAGAGTAACAACCACACCACCCGGTGACTGAGGGTGATGGTGTTTCCACCCTCAGTTGTCCTGCTCTCCTACAGCAAGGACAGTCTTATACACACATTGGAACACAGGAGGCTGTACATCAAAAGGTTTATTTATGTAAGGGGTGACATCAGCCTGCTCAGGGCTGCTGAGTCAGTCCCTTCCGGAGACACTGTGTTCTGGAGATTCTGGAGATAAGATTAACTCCAAGGCTGACTCCTTGGCTGACCCCATAGGAAGGCCCAGCCATATATAGACAAGGAACTTCCTTCCCCCGACAAAGACCCATGATCCTAATTAGATGAGACAATACACTGACGTAAAACTAACATTTGCTGACTTATAAATAACATCACCCCCAAAGATTAGAAACCTCTCTACAAAGCTTTCTGAAATAGTGTTTTTAGTTGTATTGGTGAAAAGCGCTGTGAAGCAAACTTTGGATTTCAAGGGAAGGATGGACCTTCATGTGCCCCAGGATTTCAGAAGATAATCCTGAGATACTAAACAGTAGCATTGAGGTATAAAAGAACTAAACAGGATCTCAGTGCCCAATCACCACAGTCTGAGATGGGATTAAGACCTATGGTGACCTACCCTTAATCTAACTCTTTTACAAAAACAAAATTCAAGTCTCTATGGAGAAAGGCCCATCATACAAAGCATCGAGAAAATTTTCACACAGAATTTACAGCATAGTCAGAAATTATCTGAAGGGAAAAAAAGTAATTGAAATGTGCTCATAGTTAATCTAATTATCAAAGGTACCCGATTCTGTCTTCAAATAGACTGTGATTATTATATTCAAGATGATAGATGCCAAGATAGAAAAATCCACCACAGATTAGGAGTAGAGAACAAATAAGATAAAAGGCCATGGCTTTTTTTTTAACATACCAGCCTGTGAACCCAAAGTTTGCTGGTTTGATTCCCAGCCAGGGCACATAACCAGGTTGCAAGCCAGGTCTCCAGCCAGGTCTGTAGCTGGAGGCAGGTGAAAGGCAACCATACATTGATGTCTCTCTCCCTTTTTGCCTCTCTCCCTTCCCCTTTCTCTAAAAATAATAAACAAAATCTTTTTAAAAATAAAATGCTAGAATTAAGTAATATAAAAAATTCCATTATTATTGCAGTAAATAAATTTAGTAATAGCTTAGACACAATTGTTGAAAGGTTTGATTAACTGGAAGATGTTAGCATAAAAAATATATATGGTACTAAGGAAATGCAGAAAGGTATAGAATAAAAAATGACAACAACTGGTATCCAGTATTTATAAAGAACTACAAGTCCTCCCTGGCTGGTAGCACAGTAGATAAGGCGGCGGCCTGTGAACCCAAAGGTCGCAGGTTCGATTCCCCAGCCAGGGCACATAACCAGGTTGCAAACCAGGTCTCCAGTCAGGTCTGTGGCTGTAGGCAGGTGAACGACAACCATACATTGATGTCTCTCTCCCTCTCTGCCTCTCCCCTTCCCCTCTTTCTAAAAAAATAATGAAATAAAATCTTAAAAAAAAAAAAAAAAAAAAAAAAAGAACTACAAGTCCATATGAGTAAGAAAGAAAGTTATGTTTCAAAAAATTAGGGTCTATGAGCAAAGGAAACAACTTTTATTAATGGGCAGGTCTTAAAACTTAAAGATGACTGAACAGACAGTGAGAACTGCAAAGAAGTTTAACTACCTGGAGACATATTGACATTTCAAAGTAGCATAACATTTGAAGCCTTGGAAATGTTGTTTGTTTTATGTACCTCTCCCAAGAGAAATAAACACATTTATAATCCAAAAGATAAAAATTCAGGTAACTCCAATTTTTATTCCCCAAAAGGAAGTGTTCATATTAGGAAGATTAAATATCTTTTGTCCTTTAGAAGAAGAGGGATAGTAGCTGGATAACGCACACGTAAATTACTTGAGGTTTCTAATTTCAGGACCTCTTTCTCGTAAAAAAACAAGAACCAAAAAACTTAATATTGAAGACATCCCACTAAACTAGAATAAATATTCCAAAAATTTATCTGGAACCATCAAAAAACTCAAATAATCACAGCAATCAAGAAAAAAGAACAAAGTCAGAGGGATCACACTGATATCACACTAAACTATAAAACTATAGTAATCAAAACAGCATGGTACTGGAATAAAGCCAGATATATAGAACAGAATGAAGCACAGAGATAAACCCACATTTTTCTGGTCAATTATTATTTGACAAAAGGGGCAAGAACATACAAGAGGTAAGGGTTGTCTATTCAATAAACAGGTTGGGAGAATTGAACAGTACATGCAAAAAATGAAACTAGACCACTTTCTAACACCGTACACAATGATGAACTCAAAACAGACTAGAGGCAATTTAATATCAGACAAAAAATTACAAAAATCCTAAAATAAACATAGACAGTGAAATCTCAAACATTTCTTAAAGTGATATTTTTTTTTTTGATATCTCTCTTTGGGAAAAGGAAACAAAACAAAAATAAACAAATGGGGCCAAATCAAATTTTTAAAAATTGTGCACAGAAAAGTAAACCAACAAAATGAAAAGACTACATAAGGGATAGAACATGTTTGCCAATATTACATCTGATAAGAGGTTAATATTCAACATTTATAAAGCTCTTTATACAACTCAATACCAAGAGAGCAAATAATCCAATTTAAAAATATACAAAGGACCTGAATAAACATTTCTCCTATGGATATATGAAAAGACGTTCAATGTCACTAGTCATCAGAGAAATGCAAATTAAACCCACAATGTGATGTCACATTGCACTTGTCAGAATGACTATAATCAGGTCAACAAATAACAAGTGTTGGCAAGGATGTGGAGAAAAAGGAACCCTGTGCGCTTTAGGTAGGAATGCACATTGGTGCAGCCACTGTGGAAAGCACTACGTAGCTAACCTCAAAAAATTAAAACTGAAATTGCCTTATGACCAAATGGTTTCACTTTTGGGGAATATACCCTAAGAAACTCAAAATGCTAATACAAAACAACATATACACCCCTATGTTCATTGCAGCATTATTTACAATAGAATAGAAAGTATTCAGGGGGCTGGATTGAAAAGATGAAATAATAAAGCAAAGATAAAAAATAAGTCTTGGCCCTGGCTGATGGCTCAGTGGATAGGTGCTGGCCTGCGAACCCAAAGGTCACTGGTTTGATTCCCAGCCAGGGCAACGTAACCAGGTTGCAAGCCAAGGCTCCAGCCAGGTCCATAGCTGGAGGCAGGTGAAAGGCAACCATACATTGAATAAATAAATAAATAAATGTCTCATAGATACAGACAACAGTATGGTGATGAACAGAGGGAAAGTTGTTTGGGGGAAGACAGAAGAGGGCAAAGAGTGAATAAAGAGTAAAAAATGGAGACTTGACTTCGGGTGGTGAACACACAGTACCATACACAGATGATGTACTGTAGAATTGTACACATCAAACCTGAATAATTGTATTAACAAATGTCTCCCCAATAAATTCAGTAAAAATTTAAAAATACTCTAATAGTAGCACCTCTGTGTTTATTTTAGTACTATTCATAGGAGCTAAGATGTAGAAACAACCTAAATATCTATTGACAGATGAATAAATAAAGGGCAAGTGGTATAAACATGTAATGAAATACTATTCAGCCTTAAAGGAGAAAAGTTTTGCACCAAGAGAATAAGCCAGACACAAAAATCCAAGGACTGCATGATTCCACTTCTATGAGGTATCTACAAATAAACAAATTCATAAATTCAAAGGCTGGAATAATAGTTATCAGGGATTGGGATGGGGATAGTTGAATAAAATGAATAAACTCTAGAGCTGCTGTACTATATTCTACTATAATCAACAAGTGTATTGTACCCTTAAAATTAGTTAAGAGGATAGATTTACGTAAGTGTTCTTATCACAATAATTAATTCTGTGAGGAAAAATGGAGGAGCAGAGGAACACCCCTTTGATGCCCAAGCTGGCCTGCCTGTCTGCTACAGAAGGAGGAATAATTGGCCATGGGGTGCTAAGGTGGTGGTTACTGCTGAAATAATAATCCATTCTTGCTCCAGAAACCTCATGCTCACTTTCAGAATAATATAAATAAATATAAATATTAAAACTTGTTGAAATCTTACTGCAGAAAAAGCTGTTTATAACAGAGGATGTCCAAATGGCCAATACAGGAATGAAAATGTTCACAACCTCGTTAATCATAGGGAAATGCAACTTAAAGCTACAATGAGAGATCACCACACAGCCACAACACTTTAAAGTGAAAAAGACTGATGATACCACATGCACTAGTGCTGTTATGGAATAATTAAAACCTTCGCAAACTGCTGATGGATGTGTGAATTAAAGTTACCATTTTGAAAAGCATTGGGAAATACTTCATAAAGTTGAACTTTGATGCTTGCTATATTTTCAACAAAAACATAACAAATATACATGCACAAATGATCAATTCAGGGCTATCTGTACTATCCAAAATAGTCCTAATGCCTAGGACTGAAAAACTGTAGTACCTTTCTTTCTCAAAAAAATGTCAGTAAATATGCAGCAAAGACATAAACATTTTTAAAATGATCGCTGGAGCATTATTTATTCATAATCGTTCCCAAATGGAAATAAATATTTATAAATACCTACCCTGGATAAATGTTAGCCTAGTCATACAAAGGAAAACTATATAACAACATAATTGATGGATTCTATGCACAATTATCTGATTGCATCTAAAAAGTATAATGCTATTAAAAGGATCAGAA
Organism: Noctilio leporinus; assembly: GCA_004026585.1. Lineage (NCBI taxonomy): Eukaryota > Metazoa > Chordata > Mammalia > Chiroptera > Noctilionidae > Noctilio > Noctilio leporinus. Next base: position 52,366 of record PVIW01004801.1, on the reverse strand, counting down.
ACAAAATGGTACCTTTTGTATGATTCAATTCTATTTGTATGAATTTCAGAAATAAACAAAACTAATTAATGGGGAAAGAAGTCAAAATGGTGCTTTCTTTTGGGTAGTTGAGTAATAGTTACTGGGAAAACATCCTACTAAGTTTCTATGTATAAACCATATCACACTAATGTACTTATTTTGTGAAAAGTTATATAGTATATGAACACATAATTTCTGAGTTTAATGTGTGTTAGTTATATTTCACTTTTCAAAACAGTTTATTTAAAGTAAGAATAATGTTTAATATCAAAATCTACATTTTTAGATTAAAAATAGTTTAAGAAGGGATATGTTACTTCACTTTTATTGGAAGGAAACAATTTTTTCCAGCTTTCTATCTTTAATAGACTTAAGCATATAAAGTATAAAATATTGAAACTTTAATATTCCTAAAATAAAATACTTCCATTGAACAATTGTTTTGTTACTTTGTACCCAGTTTATGCTGATTTTATCTTTAACATTTAACATGTGGAAAAGATAAAAGGGCTTGTTCAATGTTTTCTGTAAACAGGGAAAGATTCAGAATGCAAGTAGCTTTTGGATTGCAAATCCCATGCTTTATTTTCATTCATTTCTACAGTTTTAGTACAGCTGGGTTTCTTGCATATCCTCTTATTGAGAAGATAAATCCACAGCACAAATGATCTCTCTTATAGTATGTTAAGTTCAAATGTCAAAGATGGAATTTAAGGTCTAATAACTGGACTACTATGGGATCGTTGTATGTGAGAGATGGTTATATTAATTCAATCGATCTGCTCCAAATCTCTCAAGCAATTAGTAGAGCCAGAATTTTAACCCAGTTTGTCCAGCTCTGAAGCCCATAGATCTCACTGTTTTGACTCTGAACACATTTAATTTTCATTGTGAATCTTGTCAATTCCAAGCATGAACATCTTTCACCTATAGGATTTTGTGAAAATACATCTCATTTTAGGATAGATTGTACCCTGTTAGTCTGAATTAAAATGAGTAAATAGGACTAGCTCCTACCACAGCAAGTGACATGTTAAAAGGTATTGCAGAGTGGTAGGGAAAACATCAGTGAATAAATAGCATCAGTGCTGAATACCACCCTCCCAGTTAACATAAAAATTCCAGCAAAAGAAAGAGTTGACCATCATGTTTACTTTTTTAAAGCAATATATTCATGCTAACCTAGGACACACACACACACACACACACACACACACACACACATCATAAAGGAGAATTAATAACAGGTATTTCCTGATTTCCTGCTTGAGACACTTTATTTGGCTCTTTTTGGTATGCATTTTCCTATATCCATTAGAAAGTCACTTCAGCAAGGGCAAGGGTGTGATTGGTTTTCATGAGGACAAGGTAGGATTTATAATTAAATTTCACTAGGGACTTACCATCTTTCCTTAGGGGAAAAAATAAAAGAGCTGACAATCCTGCCCTTAGGATATAACAGGAGGGTTAGAGCACAAATATTTTTATTGCTAGAATGGAATGGTGAACCAAGGTTCCTTATTGGAACTTGGTTGAGGACATTTTCTTTTGCAAACATCACCAATCTCTGGTTCCCAGGGTCTTTTGAGTCACTGAAGTGTTTAACATCATGGCAAAGATGTGAGAGCATTGCTAGTGGTCATAAGTGGCTGTTTTTTTCAGTTTGTTCTTTTAAAGAAAGAACAAATGGATGCAAATCCCTTTGATCATACTCTGTCTCCAAATCTTTGGATGTTTTATGTTAATGTGATTTAAAAAAAATTAAACTGACCTGGCCCTGCAAGGAATGGCACCTCCAAATTTGGCAGGTTCTCAATCTCACAGGAAGTGTAAGGGCAAAGCAAAGGTGGAAGCAGCTGTTTTGGTTTCTTCAGGCAGTTATAACAGACAGAGTGGCTTATAAACAGGAAACATTTATTTTTTTATTATTTCTGGAGGCTGGGAAATCCATAATTGTGGTGCCAGTTGCTTTGTTTCTGATGACAATTTGCTGGTTCATAAACTGTTGTCCTTTTCTGTGTCCTCATATTGTGGAAAAGAGCAAGGGATCTCTCTGAAGCCCCTTTTATAAGGTCATTAATCCTGTTAATTCTTATTAATGAGGGTTCTGCCATTATGACTTAATTACTTCCCAAAGGCCCACCTTTTTATACCATCATCTTTAGGAATTAGGATTTTGTAGTATAAATTTCAATCATAATGAATAAGATGTAAAATATCTGAAGTTAACATTCAAGGTTCAATTCACCAACATATTCAAAAGTCAAACATGATCACTTGACCAATAAAGTAAAATCCAGGCAGTACCGTGAATATACGAGGTCTGTCCCTAACTTATCTACTGCACAAACTTATAATTATATTGACATTTGGTTGGCTAGATACTTTCGGGGCAAACCTAGTAAGCATATTTGGAAATAGTGTCTTTACAAAGGTAACCAAGTTAAGAGGAAGTTATACTTGAGTAGGGTAAACCCTGATTCCATATGACTAGTGTCTTCATAAGAACAGGAGGGAAGAGACACTGACATATGGAAGGAAGATGGTCAATATGATGATGGAGGCAGAAATGGAAATAATGTAGCCAAGAAACAGCAAGGATTAATGGCCATCATCAGAAGCCAGGAAGAGATGGGGAAGGGTTTCCACTGGAGTCTCAGAGGGAATATGATCCTACTCACAACTATGTAAATAGATGCCAAATAAACACACAGATTACACAGAATTATTCCAAATTTCAAATAAAACATGGTCTAATCATTTATATTAAAACTAGGTAATTTTATATGATACATCTTCATCTTAGTCCATACCTACTATTTTTATTTAAAAGTACTGATCATCTTCAATTAAAAGTACTGTAAATATGATGTTTTTCTCCCTTTCTTCCTCTTTCCCTAACCTTCTCTCTGGACATAATGAATAATATCTTTTTTTAAAAAGTACTGTAAATATAATGCATAGTAAACATCATAGACTCAATACACTGTTATCAATGTAATGATAGTTCAAGGCTAAGATATACAGTATTATCTTACAGTAAATATAAAACATCCAAGAAAAGTTTCAATAAAGGGCTTTATTGATCTATAGTACCTATATCTATATCTATCATATATAATAAGCATGCATAAGTACATTAATTAATTGATTAATTTTGAACTCTTTAATTACACTGACAAGATTGGTACACAAACTCATTCATCTCCCTTTAAAGATAATATTGAAGTATCAAAATATTTAAAATTTTATTGCTGATTTTTTTCTTTTTTGTTTTCCTAACCTACTTGGCTCATAAGCAAAATTATTATCGAGGGACTACTGGGTACCTTAAGGATTTAGGAATACACTAGGTGTTTGCTCACTGAGAACTATAAAGACTATGCTTAACAACTGTTGAATAGAAATGCTGAGTGGTCCATTAGGCAAAAACAAGTAACTCATCCATCAGATGCATCCATGGTAAATGATTACTCTGACAGTTCATATGTTGAATGTGAGAGCATTCATGACAATGTATGCACTGGATGACAGGATGCTAACTTTTCTATTTCTCCAAAGGTCTGTTTTTAGTAAAATTCTGTAACTCAGTCTTAAATCACTTTTGGTGGTGTCATACCTAGTAGAGCTTATAAATAATTCTGACCAACTCATTTTATCTGCGGGAAAAAAATGTGATTTGATATATGAAAATAAGTCATTATGTCATGGGTAATCTGGAATTTAAATGGTTAATTAAGGAAATAATATAATAAAAAAATCACTGATATTCCTAATATTTAAAAGTTCTAATTTGCATACTAATAAATAAATGTATAGAAATGCCACTAAAATATACCTATAACTGACTAATCTTGTGTAATTCAAAAGCAACAGAATATTTAGCATACAGGAATTGGCAAAGTAGGTTTACAGCTGCAATACAAACAAATAATACAGTAATTTAATAAATAAAACAAGAATAAACTCTGTTTCACATACTCACAGCTATAATTTACTTTTGCTCACCCCTTTAGGGACAAGAGAGATGGCACCTGAAAATAAAAGAGCTGAATACAATGATGGCCTTTTGAATCTTCCCAGCTCTAAGTTATTATTGTACTCATAACTTAAGAAATGAATACTATATACTAAATATAAATATTTTATACTAATACTAAATAACTTATCATATAAAATACATAAATAAATATTAAAAATGAATACTTTGCATTGAGTTTGACACATTCATTACAATGGAAACTCTATGTGACCCAATTAGCAATAGGATAATTTTAATGAATGAGTAAGTAAAAATGATGACACATGGAGGCTTCTCCTCCATGTGTTTAAGCACTGTGAAGATAGAGATGAGTGTGATATAAAAGTTGGAAAATAAAAATACATATAGAAAAAGCTGGTAAGTGAATGAATGAAGGTGAGTATAAACTAAGCAAAAATAAATGTCAATTTAGTGAAATAGATGAGAACTTATTGTATAATTGGAATTTATGAAAAAAGTAAAAGCCAAGAAAATTTGACCTTGTTATTTTGGAGGGGAGACAGTAATTAGCAGTTCTATTTATCTCTTCATACCAGATTAGAATATTAAATAGCCTTACATTAGATTTATCTGTATATCAAGATATCACTCTCTATATAAACCTCTAACTTATATTAAAAAGATATATGTAAAGAAGGTATTATTCATATATTAGTGTATCTTCTATAGCAGTAATATAATCATGAAGTCTACTTTTTAACATTTATCATTTTAAAATATTTGGGGTGGTATTGATTGGCACTCAATGTAGCTAGCTATCTGCTGGATATAACTAACAAATAATCATAAATAATTATGCCTTCTTATTGTTGTGTAAAGAGAAGAAAATAAGTAAAGGGAAGGAAACACACATTCAAAAATAAAATTGTTATGTAAAATTCTCACAGAGAATTATATCACTAATTAATGATTTGTCATCAGAGGTTAAAAACTACATAATATAACCCATTTTATAAACATAAGAATAATTTCTGGAAATACTAATTTAGGTATTTATTCATTGATTTAATAAAACACTTAACATTTATTAAGTAGTTCCATGTGTCAGGCACTGGAGCTCCTTGAGGGAAGGCATCTTTGTTTTGTTTTCTGTTGTAACCCTAGAACAGAGTCTGACACAGTGTAGGTATTGATACAGATGTGTTAAGTGTCTAAATCATTGTTACATGCTAGCATATAATAATGAATAGGCCAGGTATTAGTCCATGTTCTTCTAGTGTTTCCAATGCAAGTGGGTGGAGCTTCCAGATAATAAAAAATACTGTTGATATGTTATTACAAAATTTACAGCCATCATCCAATAGCAAATAAAAACTTTGCTCAATGATATGAAAAATAAGCTAATATCAAGTGTAAGATGTTGAGTAACTATTTAAGGCAAGGGCATGGAATTTCAAGAATTGTGGGATTTTAAATTAGTGGTTTCTTTTAAAGAAGCTCCTTAATGTACATGCACAATGGGATCTGCAGGTCTCTGGTCCTTGTTGTCATTCCCATTCACAAATACATCTTCATACCTGAAGACAAGTGTGGGAAATTTAAGAAAAATCTTTACCACACTTGAAACATATAATTTTGTTAACCATGTCATGCCAAATTCAATAAAAATAATAACAAAAATAGATTCATCAATTAAAAAAAAAGTCTTGAAATAGCAGAATTAAAACAGATTATCTGGCCCTGGCTGGTAGCACAGTGGATAAGGCGCTGGCTTGAGAACCCAAAGGTTGCTGGTTCGATTCCCCAGTAAGGGCATGTAACCAAGTTGCAAGCCAGGTCTCCAGCCAGATCCTTGCCTGGAGGCAGGTGAAAGGCAACCATACATTGATGTTTCTCTCTCTCCCTTCCTCTCTCTGGAAATAATAAATAAAATCTTAAAAAAAAAACAAAAACAGATTATCTGTTTAAAGAATTGTATTGCCTTTTTTATTACCATTTACCCTTCTTATACCCTCTTCCACTTCCACCAGACCTTTCTGTTCCCCACTGTTGTCTCTGTCTATGAGTCTTTCTTTTGTTCAATCCCTTCACTCCCCACCATGAACCTGTCAACCTGCTTTCTATGAGTCTGTTGCCATTTTACTTGTTAGTTTAGCTTCACTAGATTCCTCCTGTGAGTGAAATCATATGATATTTGTCTTTCTCTGACTGGCTTATTTTACTTAGCGTAATGTTCTCCAAGTCCGTTCATCCAGTTACAAAGGGTAAACTTTTTGTTCTTTTTTAGGCCAAGTAGTATTCCATTGTGTAGATGTACCATAGCTGTTTTCTCCATTCATCTACTGTTAGACACTTGGGCTACTTCAAAATCTTGACAATTATAAATAACGCTTCAATGAGCATAGAGGTGCTCATATTCATTTAAAGTAGTATTCCTGAATTCTTCAGGTGAATTCCCAGAAGTGAAATTGCGGAGTATTAAGGCAGTTCCATTTTTCATTTTTTGCGCTAACTCCACACTATTTTTCATAGTGACTGCATTGGTCCGTATTTCCACCAACAGTGAAAAAAGGTTTTCTTTTTTCTAGTACATTCTTGCATGATACTATACAGAGAGAATCTTAGAGATTCCACCAAGAAACTGTTGGAACTGATAAGTGAACTTAGCAAAGTAACAGGTTATAAAATTAATACCAGAAATCAGTTTCATCTTTATATGCCAATAATGAACTATCAGAAAGGGAAATTAAAAAACTAATCCCATTTACAATTGCTTCAAAAAGAATAAAACACCTAGGAATAAATTTAACCAAGAGAGTGAAAGACTTGAACTTAGCAAATTGTAAGACACTGAAGAAGGAAATTGAAGAAGGTATAAATAAATGGAAACACATACTGTGTTCATGGATAAGGAGAATTGACATCATTAATATATCCAAACTACCCAAAGCAATCCATGGATTAAATGCAATTCCTATCAAGATTCCAATGACATATTTCACAGAACTGGAACAAATTTTTTTAAGTTTTATATGGAGCTACAAAAGACCCCTGAATAGCAATAGTGATCTTGAGAAAGAACAAAGTTGAAGGAATCATGCTACCTAATATCAAACTATACTATAAGGTCATGGTAGTAAAAACAGTGTGGCACAGATGTAAGTATAGACACATAGATCAATAGAACAGACAGAGAGTCCAGAAATAAACCAATAGCTTTACAGTCAATTAATAATTGACTGATAAAGCAAGAACATACAATGGGCTAAAAATAGTTTATTCAACAGTGTTAAGAAAATTGGACAGATACATGCAGAAAAATAAAACTAGGCCACCTTGTTACACCACACACAAGAATAAATTCAAAATAGTTAAAGACTTAAATATTATACTCTTAAATCATAAAAATCCTAGAAGAATACATAGGCATTAAAATCTCAAACATTGCTCATAGCAATATTTTTTTCTAATATATCTCCTCAGGCAAGGGAAACAAAAGAAAAAATAAATAGGACTGCATCAATCTAAAAAGATTTTGCACACCAAAGGAAATCATCAGCAAAATAAAAAGACAACCCACAGAATAGGAGAACATATTCACCAATATATTTGATAAAAGGTTAATACCTGAAATTTATAAATAAAACTCAATATCAAAAACAAAAAATCCAATTAAAAGAATGGACAAGGGACCTAAATAGACACTTTTCCAAAGATGACATACTGATGACCAATGAGCATGTAAAAAGATGCTCAATGTCATTAATTGTCAGAAAAATGAATATTAAAACCACAATCAGACACCACCTCTCACCTGTCAGAATTGCTATCTTCAATAAATCAACAGACAAATGTTGTTAATTTTTTAAAGGAAGCTTAAAGAAAGAGATTAATTACAACCTGGAAGTTGTTGTAAGGGTTAATTTGCAGACTATATTAATCTGTAATTATCTATTTTTATCAATGAAAATGAGAAGGAAGGCATAAATATAATCTTAAGTTATGGCATCTCTTAAAATTTTTTCTTACAGTGAAGGTTTTTCAAAACAGATATGAGACTTGTTTTGAAAAGTGAAAACATGCTTTATTCAAAAGTACTTTTGAATCATACACATTTTCTTCTTTCAGATATGAATAAAACTCTTCCAAAAACAGAAAATTGAGTCTACTGTATCACTGTAGATCCTTTTTAAAATAATACTTTATAATTTTAATTCTCCCTCATTAAATAACAACCTCAGTTAGCTAAATATACTCATTTTCTTTCTTTTACTTATGCAAATATGAATGCTATGTTCCTGCATTATATATGTTTTGTCCATCATCTCAATTTTTTAATAAAGCACTAAGCAATATTCAAAGTATAACAACTCATGAAGAGTTCCCAGAACTGAGGAATATTGAAATGAATCACTATAATCCATTTTTTTTTTAATTTTATTGTTGTTGTATTACATCCATCCCCTTTTTGCTCCCCTCTGTCCCCCCACCTAGAATCCATATATTTTAAATTGATATTTTTAATTTTAAATTTCTATATTTTTAAGTCTAGCATTTGGGCTAATTTATAGGAAAGAAATACTTCTTAGTCATTGGATTCAAAATCCTAATCATAAGAATTAAAGTCAATTTTGATTTTAAGAAGAGCCACTATTAGCCCATAATTTCATAGTAATGCTGATATAACTTATTTGGAGGGACATTTCAGGAAAGTGTGATAGATAACAATCTGAGAAAACAAACCACACCTGCACAGAGAACTTTTAGTATCAGCATTGCTGACTTACATGTTGACTAAGTACTTTGAGAGCTCTACTTCAAAGCTATAAATCATAGAATGGTGTACAAATCATTTAGTTTCTTACTAAATGAAAAGAAGATGTGATATGATTTAAAAGATTAGGGTAAGCTGGATTCCTATGATTAATCATCCAAAGTAAATGTCATTAATTAAGAGCTATTGGACTATAAAGGAGCTGATGTTTTCCAGCAATGTGAATTAGATTTATATGGTGTCATAAATATTGACAGCATTATGTTAGTCATGCATTTTGATTTCTCTTTCTTACTGAGAATTTCATAGGAAGAAGGATTATATAAATACATTTCAGATGAATGCACCCAGGGTTTGAAATGATGGGACCAATGACTCTATGACTATTAAGTTGTTTTCATGCTGTTAAATATTTTGCATAACAGTAGGGAATTGAGGCACAAAGGGCTTTTCAGCAACTCTTTTTGCAACTCTATTTTTCCCATGATTTGTACAAAAATTAAAGTTAATAGTTTTTTCCATGTTTTGTAAAGGATAAGGCTAATGCATCAAAATGTTAGATACATTTTTAAAAAAGAATTCTAGCTAAAGTCTAACGTTAAAGACAACAGGTATTAAATACCTACCCATTCTAAATATCCATGCAGCATTTACTAAAAAGTAGCAAAACTGATAGCAATACTTGCATTCCAAATGACTTAGCTGATAGAAGAATGGAAAAGTAAAATAGATTTTTGCCAGTTAATTCTTAGATTAGAAATGTGGCTATCTCAGCCCAGGCTTTTGTCTACCCTGGGCACTGTAGCAACTGTGAGATTTGGTGCCAGACACTGCTTAGAACAGCTCTATGTGGGCTGGGTAGGGATTGGCACACAGGTGGACATAGAGGAAATGCCTCCTGTCCTTTGCCAGAAGTCTGAAGGCAGGAATCTGGCCAGAGCAGCCAAGAAATGCTAAAAGGGGATTGTAGTCATGTTCCCATTTCGTGAGTCAAAATACAAGAGTGCTTGTGAAGCTCTTGGAGCTGAATAGCTCATTCTTTTGACTGTGCTAAAGCTACATTTAAGAAATTAATACGTTCATTGGGGGGAGCGGGGAGGCAGAGGCAAAGAAGAGGAGCAGCTTAGACAAGAACCCAGTATAAAGGAACCATGGACATGGACAACAGGTGGGATTGACTTTGGAGGGAATGGGTGGGTGGGGAGGGGGACAGAGGGGAGCAAAAAGGGGATGGATGTAATACAACAACAATAAAATTTAAAAAAAAGAAAAGAAAAGAAATTAATACATTCAGCCCTGGCTGGTAGCACAGTGGATAAGGTGCCGGCCTGTGAACCCAAAGGTTGCTGGTTCGATTCCCCAGCCAGGGCACATAACCAAGTTGCAAGCTAGGTTTCCAGCCAGGTCTGTAGCTGGAGGCAGGTGAAAGGCAACCATACATTGATGTCTCTTTCCTTCTCTGCCTCTTTTCCTTCCTCTCTCTCTCTCTGGAAATATTAAATAAAATCTAAAAAAAAAAAAAAAAGAGAAAGAAATGAATACTTTCCCCATCAGTATATGGAAAACACAGTAGGAGGAAAATAGCAAGGTCATTAATATTGTTGAGTCTACTAAAAAATAGATGAAAAAAATAACTATATGTTTCATTTCATTAGAGGTAGTCTTGGTTTACAGCTTTACTCTTACATCTGTCCCTTTCTACTCATAAAAGTGTACTGATTTGGAGTTAAGGTGCCCAATCAATTCACAGAAAGTAGGGAAACAAAATAAAACATTTAAACCATTTTCAAAAAATTGTCCACCAAAAAAATGAGTTTAATGAATTTGTATAACTTTGTTTTGTTGGCTCTTTTTCAAAAGTTTCATCATATAAATTAATTAGTCTTTTGGAAGGCAGGTACAAATTTGTTTCTCCAGCATAATGTATCTTCTATAGAGTTGGGAAAGCCCTGAGTATAAGATCCATGCCTAAACATTTTTTGTATCTTTCTCAACCTATTTACATTTTCTAAATAAATATTAAAAATGATATGAACAAAGAATGAGTTCAAATCTGAGAAAGTATCAGTCTCAGTTTCAGAAGAGTTAATGGGTTTATATTACATTGCATCATAATAATTCTAGAAATATCTTTACAAAGTCATGTCTGAAAATAGTATTAATGTCTCTGAAAATAGACAGTATGGACATATTTCACTTGTTAGCTGAACCGTTTTATGAAAGCATTGCTGTTGTAATAAAAACTGAGGTTTTTTTCCTTGACCTGAGAAATAACTTCTTATGTTATATCTAACATAATAAATTTTAAATAGGGAATTAAAAAATAAGCAGGCAGTTATAGGACAGTGTAAAATATAAAAAGACCTGGGTGGTTTATAGACTGTTTCTCTTCTAAAAACACGGGATTTTAAAAAGAGTTAAAAAAGAATACTTTAAGAGTAGCAAAACCAGTATTTCAGCGTCTCTTAACCACTGGAATCATTAAATAGGATGAAAATAATAATTAAGATTTTACTGCCTCCAAAGCAATATTTACTGCCATTGAACTGGATGAGCTTTAAAGCAAATCTATCTCATTTCCTTGAAGATTTTCATACAGAAACCCAGGCTTCTCAGATTTAATCAGACACTGTTCCCTCTCCTCCCCCTCTTTCCAATAGAAAAGCCCATTTGGTACCTACACAACCTCAAGAGATTATTAATCTATAAAAATGTTCTTGCCCTCCCACAACCTCCCATCTTTTGACAATAATTATGGTGGCTGCTGCAGAGTTGTGTTGCTGTTAAAATGGCAATAATAATGATGGAATTAAATCCTCTTTCCATATATATAAATGCAACACTCATTTTCATGTTATTTGGATAGGATCCATTCTTTTTTTAAAGACATGGCGATGCATTACTCTTAAATATACTATAAATCTTCTAATAATTAATGAATGTTCAATCTCAGTTCCCTTCCTCAGTTGTAAAGCCAAAAGAAAAGGCAGGCCCTGGCTGGTGGCACAGTGGATAAGGTGCCAGCCTATAAGCCCAAAGGTTGCTGGTTCGATTCCTAGCCAGGGCACATAATCAGGTTGCAAGCCAGGTCTCCAGCCAGGTCAGTAGATGGAGGCAGGTGAAAGGCAACCATACATTGATGTCTCTGTCCCTCTCTGCCTCTCTCCCTTCCCTTCTCTCTAAAAATAATAAATCAAATATTAAAAAAAAAAAGAAAGGAAAGGGAGAAATTGTATATATATATATATATATATATATATATGATTTAAGCAAATGTTTTTCTCATTAAAATATTTTGGTTACTTATGTTGGCTTTATTTATCTATGTATTAATTCTTCAGAGCCATCATTTGACTGTCATTTTCAAGAGGGAATAGTTTGTTATGTTTGTTTGTTTGTTTTTTAAGATTTTATTTATTGTTTTTAGAGAGAGGAAAAGGGAGAGAGGCAGAGAGGGAGGGAGACATCAATGTGCGGTAGCCTTTCACCTGCCTCCAGCTACAGACCTGGCTGGAGACCTGGCTTGCAACCTGGTTATGTTGCCCTGGCTGGGCATCAAGGCAGTGACCTTTGGGTTTGCAGGCCAGCGCTTGCACCACCAATGTTTGTTTTTTTTTAGGCACAGTTTTGTGTTCTAATTGTGAATTTATTTTTGTTATAAAATTATATAGTTTATTTAGAAAAATTAAGATTTAAAAAAATTGATGTAAACAAATATATTACATATAGCTACCATTATGTTTTTGTATTATATCCACCTAGAGTGTTCTCTACATACATATCTATATAGCTATTGATATCAATATAAATATATAGATATATTGGTGAAATTATACATTGTATTTTTAACTTAATTGTTTTTACTCAAAAACAGCAACTTGAAAGGTGGATGCTGCTTCATTTTTACTTAAGAACTTCAGATTCCTTCATGGAATATGTAATTTATGTAAACAATTATGCTTCCATCTATAGTTTTTATTTTTAGCCATTAAAATAGTGGGCTATTAATATACCAAATAATATAATTTTGTATACTTTCTGACTTACATACTCTTAAAATTTTATTGATATCTCTTCCTATTCTTATTTCTGTAGTTTTCTATATATTATCTATGATTTTCATCTTTCCAAGGAATCTGGGAGTCAAAAGATTTAGTAGCTTGTCCGACATAACAAAATTAGAAGGCTATATAATAAAACCTACTGTTATCTGCTTTCAAGCTTAAGATGTAGGTTTCGGCATCATTGGTAGGTTACAGAAATGGACAAAATTCTGAGTGAGTAATTGAGAAAGAACTATTAGAGGGTTCAAGATGAAAATGCAAAGTATTGGGGAAGTTACTATAAATTCACAAAAATGTTTTAACTTGGTTTCTCTCTGGCTCAATTTCATAATGGAGGAAATGTCCTGTGAGTAATAACTATAAGGCTTAATTCTAGAGTGAGTTTAGAATATATGAGGTACTATTTAAAAACTGTAAGTTTTATTCATTATTATCTATTCAATTTCTCCTTTACTATTACAAATCAGGAAACTAAGGTCAAAGGGTTTAAATGACATTGCCAAGGGTTGACAGATAATTTAGGTACAAAGCATAAGCAGTATGAACTTTCTATCACAATGCTTGAAGTCTACATATAAAACACAGGAAAAAAATGAGAAAAAAAGGAAGTAAAAACCATTTGGTTTACTCGTCTCCTGTATTTAGCTCAGCAACATAAAGACAGATGATACATAATTTAGTGGTGATTCAAATATAAAAATTATATCTCAGTTGTATTTTTAATTTCTTTGCATACACACAAAAAGAAGTGTAGAATTATGGGAAGAAGGGCAAGGGAAAGATGTGGTTGTGTTTAGGATGTTGTTTCATAACAGCAGCTGCTAGAATAATTAATCCATTTATTAGCTTTTTTGATATAGAAATGATGGTCCTTTATCTGAAAAATATTTTCACTCTCATTGCTTATACCTGAATATTAAATGTTGAATTTTTTTATATTGACTATGTCAGTGTGAAAGCCAATTAAATTTTTTTTGAATTTTTAAAATTTTATTGTTGTTGTATTACATCCATCCCCTTTTTGCTCCCCTCTGTCCCCCTCCCCACCCACCCATTCCCCCCAAAGTCAATCCCACCTGTTGTCCATGTCCATGGTTCCTTTATACTAGGTTCTTGTCTAAGCTGCTCCCCTTCCTTGCCTCTGCCTCCCCCCTCCCCCCAACCCCTTTCCTCCCAACTACTGAAGGCCTATTCACTGTATTCATATATTTGGTTCTGTTTTGAAATCCAATTAAATTTAACCATCAGTTAACCTTAATTGAAACTGAAAATCTTTTCCCACCAGCAAATTGTAATATAGTCAGATCCAAGATACAAGAAAAGTTGACCCCCTATTGCAGAATTTAGTGGAAAGTGAATCAGATGTTTCCAACAAAAGACAATCATAATAACAATCATAATAGCAGTTTTCACTTATATATACTTCCAACCATATTAACAAAACTCTTACAACTAAAAAGTATCCCAGTATCAAGTATTTGCACTGGAAGCCAGAAAAAGAGGTCAATAAAGGGAGACAGCATTCTCAGCTTTAACCAGGCGTTGAGGGTAAAGCCCATAGGTACAGAAAGCAACACCAGCTTTACACAGGCAAGGACACAAAACAGCCTCAGGCAAGGCTGAAAGAAGGGTACAGGGAGCTGGCCAGTGCGTGAGGTGGCAGTGCCACACTGTAGAAAGGACCTCGTGCTTGCCCAATTGACTACCCAAGAGAATGAACATAATTTTGCTTCAGGGCTTGCTTTAACACGAGGAATGCAGGCCCCAAGGAAAAGAATTTTGCTTGATTTCATCCAAGGAAGGCTTTCTAGTGATAAATGGAGGAAGAACTAATGGCTTTTAAGCAACTACTTCTAAAACAAGGTCAGACAGAGGATCAAGTTTCATCAAATGAGTAAGAAATATTCAGCAAGAAACTTCCTGATGTAACTGGAGCAAAACCCCGGAAAGTTAGCTTAAAGTTCGAATACAAAAAGAGCTCTAACATAGAGATGGCACCAAATATTGCTAACATTGTAGGTTTAATACAAAAAGTGACTGATTATCAGTATTTCCAGGCTAGCAAAGGAAGCTGGGGTTTCTCTGTGCATTCTTATGTGTTTATCTGAAACAAAATTTATTGCCCTGATGATTTCTTTGTTTACTTCAAATACACTAAGTATTGACTTTAAAAACTAATCTAGCCCTGGCTGGTGGCACAGTGGAAAGGCGCCGGCCTGCGAACTCAAAGGTCGATGGTTCAATTCCCCAGCCAGGGCACATAATTAGGTCACAAGCCAGGTCTCCAGCCAGATCTGTTGCTGGAGGCAGGTGAAAGGCAGCCATACATTGAGGTTTCTCTCCCTCTCTGCCTCTCACCCTTCCCCTCTCTCTGAAAATAATAAATAAAATCTTTAAAAAAAATACCTTATCTATATGTAGATATTGAAGATAATATAAAATTAACAATTACTTTTTACAAATTTTTGATGTATTCATAGCTATGTAACTAACTTCCTAAGGTAATAATTTCTTGATGACCTTATTTAAAATTAAAATTATGACAATATCCTACTTATATAAAGGCAGAGGATGGTCAAAACAATTAGTTAATCTATTGAAGTATGCCCAAATCTAAAGTTATAATGTCTATAAAATTGTTCCAATTTACAAGGTTTTAATTGAACACGTTTGACATATGAACAGTCATGCAAAAACCAATGGTAAGTGAGGAAAGTACTATGTAATTGTCAAACTGTCTGTACTTAGAATGACTGTTGTGTTGAGGTAGAGGATACAGAGAGACACATCATGAACTTGAGACTCATAGACAGTAAGCACAACAGACAGAAATAACTTTAAATTTTCTATTCAAGCCATTGTTTTACATAAAAGGGAATGGATACCCAGAAAGGATTGATGCTTTTGTCCAATGAACACTGTCACAAGGTGTCAGTTCTGAGACAGACCCCTGTATCACAGTGACTTTTCCCTGCTGTTATGGATTAAACTGTGTTTCCCTGAAAGATATATCGATTTCCTAACTCCCAGGATTTCAGATCTTACTTAGAAATAGGGTCTTAGCAGATATAATCAAGTTAGAGTGGAGTTATACTGGAGTAGTGTGGGTTCTAATGCAATATGACTTTGGTCCTTATAAGAAGAGAAGAGACTCTAAGCTAGAGACATGTGAGAAAGGATGATGTGTGATGATAGAGGCAGAGGCGGGTTGCAGCTGCTAGCCAAGGAAAACTAAAGATGCCGGCATCAATGAAGCCAGGGAAAGGCAAAGAAGGAGCCTCCTCCGCAGGTTTCAGAGGGAACAGGACTCTAGAGACAACCTTGAATTTGGACTACAAGCCTCCAGATCTGTGAGACAATACATTTCTGTTGCTTTAAGCCACACATTTTATGATACATTGTTGTGCAGATCTTGGAAAGTAATACATTTGCATTCTAAATATCCATCTCACTGAAAGAAAGTCTGTAAATAACTCAACATTATTTAATTATATTAACTGTGCTTTTAGAATATAACTTATATGTGAATGTAACAGTAATATTAGAACCATTATGGACTCTATATAATTTTATTAACCAACATCACCCCAATAAATTCAATAAAAATAACCCTTTATAATCCCGAGATCTGCAAATTAAATTAATGCATGACATTAAGCAGGGTAAAACACTTACTGACAGTTTCAAAAAAATTTGGAAAATAAAAATACTAAAATTTGGCCCTGCCTGGTGGCATAGTGGATTGGCATTAGCCTGGGAACCCAAAGGTTGCTGGTTCGATTACCAGCCAGGGCACATAACCAGATTACAAACTGGGTCTCCAGCCAGGTCTGTAGATGGAGGCAGGTGAAAGGCAACCATACATTGATGTTTCTCTCCTTCTCTGCCTCCCTCCTTTTCCCTCTCACTGAAAATAATAAATAAAATCTTTTTAAAAAATCTCTGGTTTATTTTAACTAATTAAAAATAAGGCTACCTAGATTCAGTTCAGGAAATGTAGTTTAAAAAGAAGTGGCTTATAAAAAGCATGTAAATTATTAATTTGAAATGGGGAAATATGGTTAGATTTTACAGAATAGTTTGTAAACAAAGGTTTAGAGAAACTAAATAAATGTGAATGTTTATCTTCAACCTTCAACTTCAGCTCTGAAAGCACATGACAGTGTTTAAGAGCAAGGCTTTAACATCAAGCACATGGCTCTATCACTCATTAATTGACCATGAGCACTTCCTGAGCCTCAGTTTGCTCATATATATTTAATTTCCTGCACAGTTTTATGGGTGGGAAGAGGAGAATGAGGCAATACATATAAAATTTTGAGTACAAAATCATAGTTTAAGCCCTTAAAATTTTTGTAGTATTATACAGGGGTGGACAAAAGTACGTTTACAGTTGTTCATATGGAAGAAAGCATGCAGGTTATGATTACTACAATAGCTTTATTAACTCAAAAGAATGTCACAATGCAACTGTTAACCTACTGCTTCCTACCATTGTATTATATGAAAAAGAGTGTTACATACATAGAGCACCAAATCATTAAGCCACTCTAATGATTCTCCAGTTCCCTTTATAAAAATATTCAAATTAACAATTTATATAGCAGCAGGCACTTTTCTAAATATTTGACATGAATTAACCCTTTGTATGATTATAGCTATCCTATGTGGTAACCATTATCATTATCCCTGTTTCATAAATAGAAACTGAGTCAAAGAGAGGCTTAAAACTTATCTAAAGGTACACAGTAGAGCTGAATGTCGCTACTATGGAAGTCTGTCTTCTGCATATATGTACATAGTCATAAGCCACACCACTGTCATTAAAATGTGCATCACTTTGTAGATTTCTACAGAATGTGCACTGTTGTTCATTTTATGTGTAAGTTAATATAAAGCTTAATTCCATAGACATTCATCTCTCTTACTAGCTAATGTGTGTGTGTCTTTACGGCATTTAACCAATGTAAATCAGATAGTCTGACCTTTAATCAATTCAAAGAAAATGTTTGTCCACAAATCTGACTTTTAGCTTCTACTCTAAAAGCCCTTTTAGTTCTGAGAAAAGAGCTGTAAAAAGACGAGGGAGTATGGAAGGGGTGCTTATATAAAGAAACCTTTACAGTTTAAATGCCTATGCCTCTAACAAAGCAGGAAGCCAGAGATTATAATTCACAAAAGAAAGTCGGTTGGCAACTGGGATTCATAATAAAACTCAGGGTCAGACCACAGCTCACAGAGAAAAAGATTATAAAGAAAGGGGGAAGACTTTTTTCATGATATCATTTCCTGCATAGAGAGCTTTCCTGAGAGATTTATGCAGAGTCATATCTGTAGCAAGAAGAAAAGGGTGCTCTGTCTTTAGAATCAAAGCCAAAGAAAAAAATAAAGAATAGAATAGCAGCAATAAGCTCTACCTTCTTGTAGTCTTTATGAAAAAGAAGTGAAATTGTTTCTGATGCTCTCATTAAATGCAGTAAACTGTTTTAGGAAAGGGATTATCCTGAAACCATTTTACCAGGCTTAAGGAAATAATACTATTCTCAATTTCATTACAACTTCAGAAGGTTTAAATGTATTCACATTTTTCAACTTTATATTTAAATTTTTTCAGATGAGCTCAAAATTGTTAGGAATCTTCGCCATGGTGTGTTTTTTTGCCATCATCCAAAACAAATTTAATTTCTTAAAAATAAAATACTTGACCAAATTAGGGAAGTTCTCTTTCATTATTTTTTCAAATAGATGTTATTTTTTCAAAATGAACAATTTTTTTGTTCTTTCTCTTCTCCTTCTGGCATCCTTTTGATGCAAGTGTTAACCTCTTGAAGTTGTCCTATAAGCTACTTATACTACCCTCATTGTTTTGGATTTGTTTTTCTTTATTTTGGTCTGATTGGTTGTTTTTTGACTCTTTATATTCCAAATAATTTATTTGATTCTTGGCTTTATCCACTCTACTGTTGTTTCCATACAAGCTGTCCCTTCATTTCTTACTGAACTTATTTTTTATGCTACTGAGGTCCTCACTAAATTCCTTAAGTATCCTTAGAACCAGTATTTTTAACTATCTGATAGATTGCTTATCTCAATTTTCTTTAGCTCTTTTTCTGGAGTTCTGATCTGTTCTTTCATTTGCACCATGTTTCTTTGTTTCCTCATTTTGGCAGCCTCTCTGTGTTTGTTTCCATGTATTAGGCAAAGCTGCTTTAACTCCATATTTTGGTAGTGTGGCCTAATGTAGTAGGTGTTGCATAGTATCCAATTGCACAGCCTCCCCTATCACTCAAGCCTGGTACTCTGGTACTCAAAGTGCACCCTTTGTGTGGGCTGAGTACACCCTCCTCATGTAATTGAGCTTTGGTTGCTGTTGAGAAATCAATGGGAGGTATTTACCCAGGTCAGTCAGCTGCAACAATTGGCTGTGACCACTTACCACCAACCTTTGGCCTCTGTGGAGGTTCATCTGTGCAGAGGTAGGGTGATAGTGCTCTGACATGGTCTGTAGCTGCCCGCTGGGTGTGCTGGCCCTTGGATTTCCTGGGCTGTCTAGGTCAAAGTCACTTGACTAACTTGAGCTTCACCCACAGGCACCCTGCCTGAGCTGTAAAGCAATCTGAGACAAGTAGCACAAACTGCTACTTATGCTGGGCTTAGAGATTTTCACGTGAAGCCAAGCTATGAATCAAGACTGGTTACTGCTTGTGTCAGGCCTGGGGCTCACTGGGGCCAGCTGTCACTTGTTTGAGAGAATTTAGGAAGTTGTGGAGCAGGAGCCAAGACCAGCCATTCCTATGGTAAAGCAGTTAGGATAGGCTGCTAATTGGTTGGGGCAGAGTCTCTGGGATCTCCAAGGTGGGTCAGGTTGATGGAGTCTCAGATATGGCACAAGCTTGTCAGCTCTTTGGCTCTGTGAGAGGGTTGTTTAGAAAAGGAACAATGACTTCTATTCTCCTTGATCTCAGACACCAGTTTCTCCCAACATGCCACTGGTTCTTTCAAGTTGCTATCCTGGTTCTGGATCTGAGAGAGACCAAGTCTGAGTAGATGAGTTTGTGTGTAAGTTAAGAGGAACTTCTTGGGGCTCTAGAAGTTTCTTCCACTAACCCTGCTAGTTTTTGCAGACAAAAATTATGGGGACTTATCTTTCTGACACTGGAACCCTAAACCAGGGATCTGGAGAGGGGCTGGGACTTTTTGCTCCTGAGATATCCCTCCTGAATTTTTATCCACCACATGTGGGTGTAGGGCCAAGCCTGTTCCATGTCTGTGCCACTCCTATAAGTCTGGATGTTGTAGTTTCTTTAATTCCTTAGTTGTCAGGTTTGCATTCAACTTGATTTCTTATTTCACAATATGTTCACCAGGTAATTATTTATTAGTAGTAAAGGTGATATGTCTGTTCATTTTCAAATCTTGTCAATTTGTACAAAATGTAGGTGAGAAAATAGATGTTATCAACCACCCTCTTTTAAACTACTTTAAGAGGTACTACAATTCTTCCTTTCATTTCACAGATTTAATAAGAAAAATAAAATATCATGACTCACATTTATATTTATTTGAATATTAATGAAATTGGATATTGTTTACATTTGTTGATTTACCATTTGCAGTGTGATTTATTCTAAATGTTAGTTTATGATTTGTAGTAGCCAGTGTTTAACATAATTATTAATTTTCCTTTAGATTTGGCATAATCATGCTTAATATTTCTAACTTTTTAAATAAATTTATTTTTGTTAAATATATAAAAATAAATAGTAAAATAGTAGACAAAGCACTCTTTGAACTTCACAGGGCACCATTAAGAAAAAGCAAGTCCTAAATCAGAAGAGAATAGTTATGAATTTGATAAAGGATTAGTAACCAGAATACTTAAAAAATCTTATTACTCAATAATAAAGATAAAGTCCCACCAAATGAATTATTTCAACAAAGTGGTATGAATAAATAAACACATGATATGATGCTTAACAATATAAGACACTGTCAAAGACAATTTAAACCAGAATGAGACACTGCTTCACGCCCACAACAATATATTTACTCAAAAAGACACATAATAACAAGTGTTGGTGACAAGGGGTGAGGGGGGGTTACAAGTTCATATACTGTTGGTAGAAATGTAAAATAATATAGTCACTTTGAGAAAAAAATTGATATTACAAAGTTAAGAAAAATGAAAACATATGTCTACACAAGACATGCATGTGATGTTAATAGGAAAGTTATTTCCATTAGTCAAAAAAGATAAGCAATGAAAATTTCCATTAGCAAATCAAAAAAAAAATGAGGCATATTCATACAACTGAATTTTATAAATCAATTAAAATGTATGAATCATTGTCACATACTATTACCAAACATAAGTAAGAGTTCAGCTTCTCAATACCACCAAAAGGAAATTTCCAGAGGCAGAGGCAGGTGAGAAAGGGAAAGGAAAGAGGTTTTGTTCAAATGCTGAATGATCTGGGATAATAGGGAACCCCCCCTTCTCAAACCTTATGTTCTTCACAAAACCCAGGTAAAACCAACCCATGATCAGCATGACCAAACAAAAGGCAGTGTCCAGAATTTTTGTTCCATTTTAAAGTACTATCCATTGGAGCCTGAGGAAGCTGCTAAGAGGTCATCCAGGTGGCTTGGCTTATTACCAGCTACTGTCTGACTTCTGACTCCTTCCTTGTGGGGACATGTTGAGCTGGAACCACCACTGTTGCCCATGTGGCTTCTAGGACTACAGGTCCTATAGTCTTGGGCCAGACAATGTGTGAGTACAGTGGAGGATGCTCCATCAGGATGGAGAGAGAGAGAGAGAGAGAGAGAGAGAGAGAGAGAGAGAGAGAGAGAGGGGGAGAGGGAGAGAGGAAGAGAGGGAGGGAAGGAGGGAGGGAGGGAGAGAGAGAGAGAGCGCCAATTGGAGGCCTTGGGCCATGTGACTACTAAGGTCAGGATTCCCATGGACAGGACATGTCAGTGCATCATCCAAGTGCACATTCTGATCAACAAGCCACAAACAAGAGACAGAGAGAGATTCTTATTTTTCTGGATTTATATTAGTTTTGGGTATAGGGTGGACCAGGTGCTTCCTCAGAATGACCATTAACTTCCTAACTTTCACATGCTTTGGATGGGTTCATCTCCCAACCAATCCCTTCCTTTCTCCTGGTCCTTGATCCAGCACCTCTCTATGCACTATTTTAACTTGCATGTGTGCTTGCTTTCCACTTGTCCTGCCCCCAATCTGGTACCAGAACAAGGCAGGAGGGCTCTTCCTGCTGCCATCTTGCTTGGGGGCAGGGGAGACTCTGGTGGCATTTCATTAGCTCTGCACCTCCCATGCCTTATTCCTGGTATGAAGCAAGTTGAACACATTCAGACCCAGCTGCAAAGAGCAAATGAACAACAAACCTAATTAAAGGGACCCTGGAAACTCCACATGGTCCCTCGGAGAGTGTCAAGGCTGATCAGGCAGGGCTGAGGACAACCCCAATGGGATGGGCAGGTCATCCTCAGACAGGAGCAAGGCAAGAGCTTGGTTCCATGTGGTCTCACAGTCTTGAAGAAGAGCTTCTAAACTCAATGTTCTTGCCATGGCTCCAGGGCAGTTCACAATGTTATTGTCTGGCCTTGCGCCATGCCCTCACTGCCCTGAAACTCCAATTCTCATTGCAATGGGCATGGCTCAGTGCACAAGTGGTTCCCATGGTCCATTCTTTGGCCCCTAACTCCATCTCCTCAGGCAGCCACTCTTATTTCCTGCCCTCAGCCTACTCTTAGTAGTCTGGAGAAATTGTCTATCAGTATCAGTACTACAATATAGATTAACTTAAAAGCATCATGCCAAGTGAAACAGCCACATGTCAGAAACTCATCTGATACCATTTACACATTTACATAAAATGTAAACACACACACACACACACACATATACACACATACAAACATACACACTATGCATACAAACATAAAGTAAATTACTGGTTGTCTGCGGCTAGAGGTAAGCATTGCAACTGCAAGTGGGCGTCATGGACCTTTCTTGAGGTTATGGAATTGCTCTAAATGTGTATTGTGTTGGTGACTATACAACTCTGTAAATTTACTAAAAGTCATTGAATAGTGAACTTAAACTGAATAAATTTTATGGTAAGGAAATTATACATCGATAAAGCTATTAAAAATAGATGGACCAAAAATGTAGTTAGTATCAACATTTTTGGGCTCTATGGCTATAAATATGATTGATTTTTACCTATAAAATATAGGCTTATGAAATGGTTAGCTGATTTTCCCAAGAACACTAAAAAGGAAAGTCCAGCAAATCAATCTAGCTAGTGCACTGGGTACTTAATTCCTAGAGAACATGAAATTGAAATAGTAAATCATTATAATGTCTTAAAATATTTAACTTTGTTTTCATGTATTTTTAAATAAATTATAAAGCATTAAATGACTTTTTAGTAAAGTTAATGTATTAAAATAAAGTCATGTATTCACACTTGTACTGTAAAGTTAAAACTATTTGACTGAAACTCCTTTTGGAATGGCAAAGTTCTGTAGTACATATTCTAAGCTTGTCCAGTAACTGAGAACATGTGTCTTTGGGGATATAAGCCCCATTTACCTATCTGGCTTGAAATAATTTTATGATAAGATATCCAGAAGAACAGACAAGTCAAAGCAAGTAATTGAAGGTGAAGAAACCAGGAGGAAGGATCAAAGCACTATCTTGATATATTTATTTTTTAACAAGAACTGTCTTTGAAAAGTAGGAGAGGACAGATTCAAACTTTCTTTACAATGTCTTTACAAAAAAACACAGAAGAATGATTCAAAACAACTGTCTATTTAGAACTTGAATACAAAAAGGTAGAGAAATAAATGGAAAACTATGAAAAATAAGGGTGGTGGGTTACAATAACTAATTAGTATTTTAGCGTCTGTGCTATACAGTTTTCTGTTGTTTTCTCACTTTTTTCTTTTGTAGTTTTTACTGCATAAAGAATTATTTAAAAACAGTGTATTTATTAAAGTTCATTTTTATCTTTCAATAAAGTATAAAATTTACACTGTGAATTCTTAAAGAACTTTTACGAGAATTAATCTGGCCTGGTTTTCATAATAATATATGATATCAATGAGTAGATATAATTATTCTCATTTTCTACACAAGAAAAATTAAGAGTAGTAATTGGTAAAGTCCCAGAGCTGGGAATTTATAAAGCTGAAATTAAAACCAGGTCTTAAGAAACAGTATGTAAAACTCAGTAAATTCTGTATTGCTTTATTTCATCATTAGAACATTAATTTTACAAATGATACCACTTTATCTTGATCTCAAAAGTAGAATCTATCCTAGATGGTGTGGCTCAGTGGATTGGCACCAACCTGTGAACCCTGAATCACTGGTTCAATTCCCTAGTCAGGGCACATAACCAGGCTGCAAGCCAAGTCTGCAGCCAGGTCCTTAGTTGGAGGCAGGTGAAAGGCAACCATACATTGATACTTCTCTCCCTTTCTTCTCCCTCCCTGTCCTTCTCTCTGAAAATAATAAATAAAATCTTTTTAAAAATAGAATCTAATGGTTATCTACACACTGGTCACAAAATGTCATGAGCTGCCCTGGCTGGTGGCACAGTGGATAAGACGTCAGCCTGTGAACCCGAAGGTCACTGGTTCAATTCCTAGCCAGGGCAACATAACCAGGTTGCAAGTCAGGTCTCCAGCCAGATCTGTGGCTGGAGGCAGGTGAAAAGCAACCATACATTGATGTTTCTCTCCCTCTCTGCCTCTCTCCCTTTCCCTCTCTCTGAAAAATAATAAATAAAACCTTTTTTTTTAAAGGCATAGAACATATTTGACCATGACATTCAATAAGACAAATTGAGAATTATTTTAGAAAGTGAAGTAATTGATTTAATATAAACCTGTGGATAAAAAAAGGGGTGCTGTGATAAATCATAAATTCCTAATTGGGCAGGTCATGGTGGAGTGTCAGTCCCAGGCCCATAAATTCTTGTGAAAGGTTGTAAATCCAGGTCTGTCCTTTGTTCTTGTGCATCAAAGGTAACAAACCTATGGAAATGCAGAGGCAATAGCCCTTGAAAGGGTAAACATGCTCAAGAGAGTACATAATTTTAACTATTCTTTAGGTTAATTCCTGCCTTGCTTTCTTGCACCTTCATGTAATCTTCCTCATGTTCCCTCCTCAATTTTAAATATGTAAGAAACTGCAAAACTGATAGTCTCTAAAAATTTGAGTTCTTGCCTCCTGGCAATTGTCATCAGTTTTGGTTCAAATAAACTCATAAAAGTTCTCTACAGCTTTGGATATTTCTAATCTGAAAAAACCTCAGTTGTTTCTTATGTAAAGGATATCAAGATCTAACATTGAGTGACTGATTTTTGGAGGTATCAGGTATTTCATCTAATATCTTCCTTATTTTTTCATTGCTTAATATAGAAAAGAAAAATACGTACTTAAAATATTCAAACTTTTGGTAACCTCACAATTCCACAATTTACCACTTCATTTTTATATTTTATAGTATAATTTTGTTCTAACTTTTATTTTTAAAAAAGGAATAGAAAAGTATTATATTGTGAAAAGAAAATGTAATTTACTATTTATTATATATTAAATATATCTCTTCAACCTTAACCACACTGAGACCAGCCTGGTGCGTGGAGCAGATGGGAGGGGTTCCAAGGCAAGGAGGGAAAGCCTGCATTCCCCAGGTTAGCTAGCTAGAGTGGCTGGAAGGACAGATTCCCTGCCCCTGGGGAAGGTATCCGCAGGAGAAAATCATTGCATGAACTTTGCAGGGGGTTAGAGAGGGATGGACAGGGGGTAAAAACCCTCCAACCCCTTTTCAGTTCCTGATTGAATTGGAGACCAGAGGACCCAGCAACACCTATACTGTAAAGGTTAACAGGGTGGTAGGGGGAGGTGCTGACTTGTCCATCTAGCCTGGGAAAGGAAAGAATTGGCTGGGGGTGCCGGACACTTCCAGAGCTTGTGGAGGTTTGGGCCAGGAGAATTAAACCAAGGGAAGGGAGAAGCATGCGCCCCTCTTCCCCCAACCTGCTTATCCTTTCAGGGCTATTCCACGCTGAGGCCAAGTCCTATGTGCTGAGCTGTGCCCCAGGGATGTGAACCCCAGTGGTGGCCCGTGGCATGCCATGACATGTTGGTCCTGCACAGATGGTCCTGGTCTTCGCACTTCTTCCACTGGGATCCGTGGAAGGGATGAGTGGGCTGGAGTGTTTGTGGACAGGCAGGCCCAGGAAGCCATATGGCCAGGCGGCAGGCCCCAGGCCCCAAGCTCCTGGCATGGGTGACAGCTGGCAGCTCAGCCTCATGCACAGACTCCAGAAAGGAGCCTGAGGCCTGGCAGTGATGGGGAGCAAAGCTGAACTGTGTGGAAGATCGTGCAGTGGCCGCTTGCAGTTTCCCAAAGGACAATATTTTAAATAGGGGAAGAAATTCCAAGTGTAGCCTTCCGTTGATCTGGCAGGGGGTGGAGTATGGTTTCTGGGCATGGTTTTGGGTTTCTGTGTTTTGGGGAACATATTTTTTTTTTTTTTTTCTGTGTTTTGCAGAAGAGATTGGCCTGGATTTGAGGAGTCTCCTATTCTCCCAACCTGTGCAATGTTTGGATGACTACCTCTCGCTTTCCCTATAACCTTTGTCTTTGGCATATGCCTGTGTGCAGTGGTGGGCAGCTGAACCCCACTTTTGTTTGGAAACACCACTAACAAAGCAAAATAACCAACACATGGTCCTAAAACAATATATTGGGTTGGGCAAAAGGTTCATTTTTTTGTTTTTTTTTTTCCTGTAAGACAGCTCTTGTAGAGCATAGCTGTCTTTATCTTCTTTCATACAATTTTGTTAAATCATATTGTGACAGCTGTCATATCTGCCTGCATTAAAAAAATCAAAATTGATGGATTTTTGTGTAGCTATTTTTTAATATTGACTGAAAGAAAATACACAAGTACACAACATTTTCAGTATATTCTGCTTTATTATCTCAAGAAAGATCATGCAACTGAAATGCAAAACAAAAAACAAACAAAATAAATGAATAAGGTATTGTGCTGTGACTGATCCAACGTGTCAAAGGTGGTTTGTGAAATTTCTGTGCTGGAGATTTCTCAGTGGATGATGCTCCACTGTTGGGTACTTGTGTAGAACAGCTGAAGTTGACAGCAATGAAATAAAAACACTAATTGAGAACAATCAGTGTTCTACCATGCAGGAGATAGGTGATATACTCAAAATATCCAAATCAATAAAATTATTGGTGAACATGAACTATGTATCTTTTCGTTTATAGAAAAAAATATATGGACTTTTTGGCCAACCCAATGTTTTCCTTCAGTTTCTGTGCTGACTCATTGCCTACTTTTGAAACAAGGAGCCCGTTACTACTCTTCATTGCTACTATTGAACCCAAAGGGTCAAATTGAATGTAGAGTTAATTTATTAATGAGAAAACACATAACCAAACAAGTACTATAAGCATCATTATAAACTTTAAGAGAATACTTTTTCTCATTGAGTTAAAATTTTAACAGGCTGACTAAAACTACTCTCAAGGTTAAATCTTTTATTTTCGATGATTCCAATTATTTTGAAATTCAAATGCTTTAATTATCACAAGAAAGTAATTAATAAGATACAGTCAACAAATGAAATTTTCTGCGGTATTCAAATCTTCTTTCCTTCTGTTTAATAACAGAAATGAGCACTCTCCACAAACTATTGTTTGGACTTTTTGTCATTTTTTAACCTTAAGTGTCAGGAGGATGGACATTTTGCCTGAAGTTGATGAGTTTCCAATCTAGATTTGCTTTTTCTTTTGAGGTGAATTTTTCCTGAGCTTACAAAGGATGTGGACAATAAATTTACAGTTTATCTTACCTATGACATGCGCAAGAAAAATTATATTTTGTTTACTTAAATTGGAACTTTAAAAAACAATTCTTTTTATTTTATTTTTAATTAATTAATATTTTTAAAGATTCTATTTATTATTTTTAGAGAGAGGGGAGGGGAGAGGCAGAGAGAAAGAGAAGCATCAATATATGGTTGCCTTTCACCTGCCTCCAGCTACAGACCTGGCTGGAGACCTGGCTTGCAACCTGGTTATGGGGCTGGGGAATCGAACCAGTGGCCTTTGGGTTCGCAGGCCAGTGTCTTATCCACTGTGCCACCAACCAGGTAAAACATTTTTTTTAAACATTATAGAAAATTATTTCTAAGGTCAGCTTTGTCACATACTAGTTCTGAGTTGATGGGTCTCTTAATTATTTATAAAATGGAGTTTTCCAATAAAATAATATTCTACCTTGTGTTTATTATATATAATTATTCTAATGAAAGTACATTCTGAATCAATAGAGATTTGTCCCCATGTCATAACAAAAGGTCTTAACAAACTGCCTGAGAAACTCTCCTATAAACAAAGTCCCAAAAAGTCTTGAAATCTCTCTTATTCTAACTTTCTTATAAATGAGTTTTGTCCTATAATAAAATAAAGTATCAAATTATTTACATCTGGTGTAAGTTTACTTTTGTATTTGCATTACTATGTTAGAGATGTTATTAATCTTAGAGAAAACCTTGCTAGATAAAGAAAGAATAAGCAAAAAAGATTATAGTGAGGATATCAAAAAAGGAACGGTCTCTTCTTATATAACTTTAGTGAAGATCAACACATGCCTTATATAGCATTTCTTAACATTTGTTTTTCAAAATACAAAGATATCCTATATTAGAATATAGGGATATTGATTATGATATATCATGTTTATATGGCCGACTTAAATTTAAATGTATAAATATTACTTCTTAATTCCTTAATTCAACAGTTAGTTGTATCTTTCAATGTATTGTTTTATTCTTCTTAAACTACACACACAAAGTAGTGTATGCACTGAAGCACAAGGTTTGGCTTCCTCTGTCATTAACTATGCTTTATATGCAACAAATGTTATTAAGAGTCATAAATGATATAGTCATGGTATCAGGCTCAGTGACCTCCATGACAGTGAATTCAACAGACTGACTTTATTGAACATAGAGCAAAATTCTTATTATTTTTCTCCCCCAAATTTAGAAGAGTTAGCATTCTATATAAACTCATATACTCAGGTTAAATTCAAATCTGAATATTTTCCACTTAGCCTAGGGCATAAAAACATCAGTAGTCATATTATATAATTCTAAAACCAGAATTTGATACAGGGGTAACTGAAAATATTTACTGAATTATGGATAAATTACTGTTAATTAATGAAAAGTTAGAAATGATGAATGTAGGTATAATAAATAAAACATTTTATTCCTTATCTAGGCATCTTGTAGTCCTCACAATATGAAAAAATTTAATATATATTTCATACTACTATTCAAAGTTGAATAAGAAAGAATTTTCAGCTGAAAACTCCCAGCTAAATACCCATAGCTTAATAGACTTCCTTCTTGTGCCTCATGCTTTAAGGTAATAATAAATATTTATTTAGAAAGGATTTGGGATAAAGGATGTTTAATAAACAATTTGCACCTTCGAGAGTTAAAAAGACACAAAAACTGCTAGTCATCCTCTAAACTGTATTTAGAGTTGTAGCAATCACTAATGTGTCACAAATATTTGTGAGATGTGTCATAGGGACTACATAACAAATAATAATCAACTGAAATGTGAGAATCTTAATTTAAATAAAATGACAGAAAAGTCATAAAAGTGCCAGCAGTATTTTATTCGCTTGCTTATAGACACTACAGCTCTAGGGCTAGCGGGTGCAGAAGAATATTGGTTTCCATAGCTTTTTACATTTTTTTCTTATATATACTGTTTTACGTAATTCCCTAATATTTGCAATAAATCTTCTTTTAGAACACTTGAAGTCTTATGCAATTTAGCATGCATATGAACTAGAACTATGCCAAACATAGGTTTTCTGATACTGGCCATACCTAGTAGCAAGTACCCTTACTGTAAAGATTGCTGAACTGATACTATGGCTCAAGTGATCATATTAACCTCTCACACTCATTTACTTTTTCCACAACTCTACTCTTTATCTGTGAGACAAACAGCCCATTAATTGATGTGGACATTCTGCCTGCATTTTATCAAGATTTATTAAATAAGGCTAAAGAAATCAAGATGAGATTGATGTATGAATTATTATAGTAGAGAAAATGAGAGTCCTCTGGTCATTCATTTTCTGGAAATCCAATCTATTGCATTTAGAGAAGAAGTTGTGTATAATCCATGGAGCTTCTGGTTGTAACAATATTAATAACACTTCACAGTAATAGAATTATGGTTCCCACTGTCAGTCATTTTTCCTTCCACTACTCATGTAGATTTGAAAGATGAATAAAGAATATGTAGGATTCTCATCTGAGGATTATTTTATTTTATTTTATTTTTTTGGTCAACTTTAAAGGCATTAGATTGCTAGTACTAGGGTCATTTAGAAGAAATTTAGGTAAAATGCAAGCATCTGAACTATATAAAAGTAGAAAATTGAAGACATTATAACTATCACCTGAGTTGCTGATAAAGATATTTGTTGCAAGAAATCTCAAGCTCCTTTATAGCCTCCCTATAAAGTTCCTTGTTGAAATATATTTCTAATGTAGTTTAATATGGTGAAATTAGAAATTTAATTTGGAAATTCATCATATTGGGCTTTTCCTGTGATTTTATTTCAAATAAAAACTAAATTAATTCACCATTACAAACTCAATTTTTTTTTAGTTTGAATAAGAATGCATACACACACACATATAAAAAAACACATTTTTAAGGTGACATAGAATTCTGCATTTATCAGTAGCATGTACAATGACAGTTTATAAATCTCCAAATATAGATTAATTCTATATTGTTTAATGACTATACCATCTACTAATTCTGATTAATCATTTTATATCAGAATCTCCTCTTGACATGGCAGGCAATAACATCTACACAAAATAACTATATTGAAAATTGCATCAAAATTTGGATACAACACACATGACACACATTTCTAAATCTAAAAGCCATGATTAAGGTAAATAGTAGAAGACAGAAATATTTAAAACTGCTTTCTCATTTCAGGTCTATGTTGGTTAAATTGTTTTGTTATAAGTTGCTAGAAATAAATATAAAATTTTATATTAGGTTTCTTAGCTCTGAAAGAAAAAAAATACAGGGAGGAAAAGGAAGACTAATTTGTGAGAAAAAAAAAATATTTTTCCTTTCTTTATGTCCCCAGAAGAATATGTATTTAGAGGACTTTGATTGTTATAACTATCAAGCTTTTCCTTCTAATATTTTTAGATAAAAGTTTTGCAACTGATTAAGAAAAAGTGATTCTAGGAGAAGCTAAATTGATATGATATGATCATGTATATGAATTGTGCCTATTTGGCTTCATACAGTAATATGATTTAGCCTGTCCTTTAAATGATCTTTTTATGATATAATTTCTTTCCAAATAACATTCAATAGGAGCAAATAGCTCATTGAGGATGATTCTTTAACCAGACCTGGAAAGCTGACTCTATTATTTGTTAAGATCAAATCCATGAGCATTGGATACCAGATAAGAATAGTAAGGTAGAAAATAAATTGGTTTAGTGGGAGGAAGAAGGTAAACAGAAGTAAGAGGATTATAGGAAAAAGATGAAACTATTTTGAATATAGGAAATTAAGTAGCTTGATAAGGGGAAGGTGTGAGGAAAAAATACACAGATGTTGGAGAGTTAGGAAAAGAATGTGAAATAGTTCTATGTTTTAGGTAAGTTACTTTGTATTAAATGCCATTTATAAAATTAATAGCAAGACTCTGGAAGTGCAGACTAATGTGGCAGCCAAGATTAACGCTGATGAATGATTTTGAATGAAAATCTCCTAATGTGCCAGGAGATAACATCTATGCAAAACAACTAAATTGGTTATTTGACCTGACAGCTCTGTTTAGTGATTAACTCATTCTTCTTAAAACTGCACATGGATATTTCATTAAGTCTCAAAATAGTTGCTTTCTTTTGGGTCTTTATTGTTAGAAGTCACAAGTGCAATTTTTATGCTGTCATATGACCTTTCCAATTACCAAGGAGAAATAAAAACAAATGAAAAATGATGCCCTGGCTGATGGCTCAGGGGATAGGCGCCAGACTCTGAACCTAAAGGTTGCTGGTTCGATTCCCCAGTCAGGGCACATAACCAGGTTGCAAGCCAGGTCTCCAGCCAGGCCTGTGGCTGGAGGCAGGTGAAAGGCAACCATACATTGATGTTTGTCTGCCTTTCTTCCTTCTTCCATGCCCTTCTCTCTAAAAATAATAAATATTATCTTTAAAAAATAAAAAATAAAATACAAACAACCAAAAAAAAAAAAAAAACCCTAATAAATGCTATTTTGATAAAAAAGAAAGAAAAATGGTAAGTTGCCACATGTGGACCATTAACCAGACTCTGCATGTATTTTGTATTTTAGGATAGCAGCCGAGGCCATTGTGGTCTAGATTTCTTTTATAAAATTGCCTTTTTTCCTCCTCACAGACTTTGTGACACAGGCCATTCCACTTTGCCTGACTTTACTTTTCAATAATACTTGACTGGTATTTCTCACTGTCATTTATTTTTTGCCTCCTTCAGAATGTAGGATTAAAAAAGAAAAGTTAAAACTATTAGCCAGACGGTGTTTATTTTCTTTACACAGCTTTTTCATTGTAATGGTATTTATTTTTGCAGGTTCAGTATGATAGTTCAGGAAACTTTCGTCAAGGCTTATCCTGTGCTAGGAAATGTGGATATAAAAAAAAATGAATATGTCACAAGTCCTCCTGCTGAGTATTTATTCAGAAGGAAATGTGGAGGATGAAAGTATAATTTCTGAGACAAAAGAAAGTTTCTGGTGTTGACAAATGGGAGTGTAATACACACACATAGATATGAGGTCTAGAAGAGGCCCTGGAGATTATCTAGTTTCCTCATTGTAAATGAGAAATCTGACGAGTGCAGAAGTTAAGTGATTTGCCCAAAGCCATACAGGATACATGTAATAGAGCCAATTGTTGATAGTAGAGCAAAGTTTTGTTTTGCTTTGTTTTTATTAAGGACCCAGTGCACTCTCTATAACAATATGCAGCCATTTTATTCAGAAGTTGGCACATT
Source organism: Noctilio leporinus (assembly GCA_004026585.1). Lineage (NCBI taxonomy): Eukaryota > Metazoa > Chordata > Mammalia > Chiroptera > Noctilionidae > Noctilio > Noctilio leporinus. The sequence continues at coordinate 19,336 of PVIW01004801.1, read as the reverse complement.
AATTCAATCCTTTAGGATTCAAGTTAACACTTGGTTTCCTTACTTTCTTGTCTTGTTTTCAATGTATCCTTGTTATTTCCTTTTCTTTAAATGTTTACCTTTGTTTTCTTTCTTCTTTCTTCTTTCTTTTTTCCTTTCTTCCTCCCTCCCTCCCTCCTTCCTTCCTTCTTTCCTGCCTTCCTGCCTTCCTGCCTTCCTTTTTTCTTTCTCTATTTCTTTCCCTCTTACCTCAAGTGTACAGGGAACTGTTGGGAAGGGGGAGAAACTTGAAATATGTGTGAAACATCAGTTATCTTGAAAAATTAATGGATACTTAAGAGTTGCATGTTGACGATTGAAGTTTAAATTAATCAGAAAAGTAGAGGTGAAGGGCCGGATTGTCATTCCCCTCTGCAACTGCCTCATTTCATCAGTGCGGAGTTCCAACTAATTGCAATGAGAACTCCATGTGCAGAAGCGATGAATAGACTGCAAGATGCATATTAATTTTGTAGAATATTTCCCCCAGTTACACTTGATTTTTTTAAATTAAAGGGGGAAGTGCTTGGTTAAATAGTTGAAGACATCCAAAGAACCAAATGTAGCTGGAATCCCTAATTAACATGTGTTTGACGGAGAGGAACGCTGGTAAGTTTGAAAGCATTGGGGAGTTTGATGTTATTTTTAAAATAAATTTTTAATTAAATTTTTCTTAATTGAGCATACTGAAAGTCCAGGAAAAGATGCCTATAAAGTACTCCTTGGGGTGTGGAGGAGATCCACAGAGGTGTGGAGAAATACGTGAATTGGGCTGAGTATCTCATTAATTCCCACAACAACCTGTGAAAAGATAGAAGCATAATATGCAAGCCACAATTCGCTGGAGTAAAATGACCTTGGAGGGAATGTAAAAGCCTTTGATGTCTGGGGACTAAAAGAAGCTTAACATGATTTCTTCCCACCAACCTACTTCCTCTACCATGTGAATTGGACAGAATTCTAAGCATGGTGAGTTCTTATACTGTTGGCTTAAATGGTAGAGACATATTTTTTAATAAAGGCAGGTAAGGTATATCTTTCTTGCTCTTATCAGAGTAAATAATTCAGTTTAGCATTTATTACTATGAACAAGGTACAAAGTGCCCTGTGGGGGGCATAAAAATAACAAAGTCTGCATTTTTGCAATGTCTTTCTCCATCAATATGTCACACCTTCTATCAAATTCCAAAAAATCTGAAAATCCCTGAAAAAATTCTAGTCTGCTTTCACTTAACACAATTTTTATTAAGACACTGATATCATGGATGTGTGAGTTTTCACACAATAGCAAGGGCTGCTCAGCACCACATTAGATATTAAGGTGAATATGGGAAACATAGAAAAAATTACTTTACCTTCAAGACACTTAGGAACTGATCTACAAGAATGAAAATAGGCAAGAAGAGATTAAATGAATAGTTACAAACTGCAGAAATTTGGAGAAAAGATAGCTGTAATATGTGTTGATCATGTAAACTTGATGGATGAGATAAGATTATTACATAGTGATGATATTTGTAAAATATTTTATTTATTTATTTTTAGAGAGAAGGGGAGAGAGAGATATGGAAAGAGACATAGAGGCAAGAGTGAAAACATCAGTTGGTTGATTCGTGTGTACCCACCATGCAGGCACTGAACCCACAACCCTGGTACATGCCCTGACTAAAAATGGAACCAGCAACCTTTTTTTTCTGCTTTGCAGGACAGTGCCCAACCAACTGAGCCACACCACTCAGGGCTATAGTGGTAATATTCTTAAACCAGTCTCAACCACCATTGTACCATATGAGCCCTAAGCCTACTCTTAACATTTACTTTTTGGTTGTCACCCAGAAAATAGCCACAAAATCTGACATATTCATTCCAGATATTAAATTGAAATTAAATCACTGGGGCCAGGTCTAATGGAGATTTGCTACTACAAGTGGGAAGAGTCCATTTTGCTTTCCAAATTACAGTAATTTGTTTTCAGAGTACCTGTCAACATAGAAGAGAAAGTTTAAAAACTAAATTTCTTGCTTTTTCTAATCAATGAATATCATAAAAAGAAATTAATAGTTACAAACTGCACTCAAATATACATAACGTAATTATTTCCATTTTTTCCCAAACTTCTTGAGAACATCTTTAATCTCATTTATTATTTTTTTCTGAGAATCATGCATACTTATTGATAGATGGGTTGCCAATTAGTGGTAAATATTTGTTTAATGGATACATATTTTGTTGCTTTTTTATAATATTGATTAATTGCCTATTATAATAATAATTTTAAACAACTATTTAGGATGATCTGGTTTAAGCCAACATATATCTGTTAGTATACCCATTGTGTAGAGTAAGCTGTTTGTATCAAACTAATATGTAATAATCATTTGATTGATTTATTATTTGCATTGTATTTCTGTATAGATTGCAGCATCAATTTTTAAAATAAGTCACACTCATTTAAATATTTAAATTTAAAATGCAACACAAATATGTTGCATTGAAACAGCCCCAAATTTTCACAAAGTACTAATAATTTTTTCTTTAATAATTTATATCCTATTTATCTTTTTGTAGCTCCTACTTTTTTCTATCTGACCTATAGATTATGATGTTCCTACTTAAAGAAACCTATAAAACTCATTCCTAAATTCAGAAGCAATATTTAATATGATTTCATGTTGAGATTTAGAAAGTTATTCTTTTTCCTTCTTTGTATTATAGTTTATTAAATAGCTTCCTTCCCAAGTATCTAGATACCATGTATCAGAAAGATTAATGACTATAATGGATAGGTGTCTATTTTCTGAACTTAAAAAAATGTAACTGTCAACCTAAAATAATAATCATCATCATAACAATAATTGTAATGCTATTTTTCATTTGTATGATACCATACTAAGCAAGCTAACTATGATATAGCATCAAAATACCTAGGCTCAGGCCCTGGCTGGTGGCACAACTTTCTAAGTTCAAAAGAGAGGTCTACAAGAGAAGGAAAAATATATTTTGAAAAAATATCACATAAAATAAAATTTAAGGCCCCAGGACATACTACATGGTTGCCCAGACTGATATTTCTGGATTTAATGGAAAATTTATGGGAATAAAAGTATGCGATTTTGACATGTTTAAAATGTATGAGATATCAAAGAATTGTGACATTCATTGCTTTTTTTATTAGAGCAGATAAGAATGGACTATAGGCTATGACATTTTCTTTCAATGAAAACTCTAAAAATCACACTTAAGTATACAGATAACCTTCAGTATCATATCACACTGATTCTTTAGATAGAGTATTCTCCTTTTATTCTGTACTGTTCTCATATAACACACTTGTCAAAGAACCTGGGGAATACATGTTACAGTATTACACCAATAGATATAATACTATTATATCTTTGACTTTAGAAAAAAACCCTCCAAACTAAAAGAAGGACAAGTATCATAATAATCATAACATGACTTGGCCCTGACTGGTGGCACAGTGGATAAGAAACCAGCCTGCAAACCCAGAAGTCACTGGTTCAATTCCCCAGCCAGGGCACATAACCAGGTTGCAAGCTGGGTCTCAGCCAGGTCTGTAGCTGGAGGCAGGTGAAAGGCAACCATACATTGATCTCTCTCTCCCTCTCTGCCTCTCTCCCTTCCAATCCCTCTAAAAATAGTAAAATAAAATCTTAAAAAAAAAAAACACTTTTGGTTTTGATTTGTAATAGCTAATTCTTTTAAGAAATTTAAAACAGACATTGTATCAGAATCTTTTTACTGAAAACTTTTATTTGGAACCAAGGTAATTAATTTATGAAATGTGACCATGATGATAAAATTAAATATTTGAAATGCAAAAGAGATTTTTGAATCATAAATAAAAATAGTGTTATATTATCATTTGAGATGGGAATAAGTAAAACTAAGTAAGAAGGATAAATTGTGCCATAAAATGAGTAATGAAAGGTAAATATAAAGAAAAAAAGCATAAAACTCTTGTGAATACAAGAATATAATTTTGAAGACCATTATTAATCACAGCAGTCTAAGTCCTAATGATACTTTTGGGCTTAAAAATACAGAAATACATGGCCAGCATATTTTATTTCCTGTTGTCTCTTAATAACAAACACAGGACCTAATTTGGCCAAACCAAGAATAAAAGTATACAAATAACCCCAGAATCCCCTCTAGTAATTGTAAGTACAAATGTAAAATAATTGATATTATATTGGAAGCAAACACTATGCTTCCATGACATTTAATTAATATTAGAAATAAATTAGAAATGTAAATGTTTTATTTCTACAGAGTAGAGTTGTGCTGTATCATGGCGCTGGAAGAAGTATTAGAGAAGAGAAAGATCAAGTTTGTTATGTTGTTGTGACTAGAATCTCTAGCACATTGTTAAAGGCAAGTGGCTGCAGTGGGAATTCTTGTTCCTGATCTTAAGGAGAAGCTATCCCCTCTTTCTTCATTAATTTTGACATTATCTGTGGGCTTTTTGTTGATATTCTTTATCGGGTTGAGGAATTTCTTTCTCCTTCCAGGTTTTTGAGTATTTTCATAATGGAAAGAAGTTAGATTCTGTCAGATTATTATTTTTTGCATATGTTGAAATGATACATGATTTTTACACTTTATTAGTATTCTGTTCTACAATGATTGATTTTTATATGTTCAAATGTACCAAAAAAATTTGCATTAAGGGGACAATCTCACTTGGTCAAATTATATAATTATTTTAAGTATCTCTGGATTGGTTATTATTTTGTTGAGGATTTTTGTATCTATAGCCATAAGTCATAATTTTCTTTGTTGGAGACTCTTTGGTTTTGATATCAAGCATAATTTAGTAAATGATCAATGATTGGTCAGAGATTTCCCTTAATGACTTGGCCATACTTGATGTGTCTCCTGAAGATAACACATAAGCCCTGCTGTCTTACTGAAGCTCAGAATTTCCTCTCAGAAAGATGTTTTCGTTTGTTCTGTGGGTTTGGTTAACTGCTAGAGTTCTAAAACAGTTGATTTTAGTTGTCATGTCACATTTTTTTATTGTTTTAGGGGCAAAGTGAGTTTACCAAGGACTTTAACTGCCATGCTGGAAATCAGCCTTCTATATGCTTCTTTTTGTACGTTATACTTGCAGCTATCATGCTTTAGTTATCACTGGTTCTGTTGAATTGTTAAAACCCATTCACTTCTCTCCCACTTTTTTAATGTGCTCTTGCTGGTGTACCTCAGGCCTATAGTCTACTTCATCTCATGTTAAAAGTATGTATAAAATAAAAGTTAAAAATACTGTGAGCCAGAGCAAGAAATACAAGCCAAAGATTTTCACTGCATATTATATCTTTCTCTTGCTTTTTTTTTTTTTTTTTGGTCAAACTCTATACTTCTTTTAAGATCAAATTCATATTTCTTCATTTCTGTTCAACGTGTTTCTTCAAATTCAAATCAGTTGATCTCTATCAGCACTTTGTGCAAGCACCTACTGTTACCCTAACTCTTTCAGGGCACCAGCAAGTTCTATTAGCTTATGTTTTTTACCCAAATTTGGGAAAATTTCAGCCATTATTCAAATACATTTTCCCTGCCTTTCCCTCTCTCTCTCCCTGCCCTCCCACCTTTAGGGCTCTGATGAAATATATGTTAAGTCTTTTATTATATATTCCAAAATCTGAGGCTATGTTCTTTGCTTTTAGTCTAGTTTTATCTGTTGGTTTAGATCATGTAATTCCTATTATGCCTTTTAAATTCAATTGCTCTTTCCTCTGGCCTCTCCATACTGCAGTTGAGCATATCCAGAGCCTTTTCATTTCAGATATTGTATTTTTCATTCTAAAATGGCCATTTGTTTCATCTCTACATAGGCTATACATTTGCTAGTGTTTTCTATTTTTTCACTATTTCTCAAGCATGTTTGTAATGCTCATTGAAGCAGTTTTTAAAATAAGTGTTTTCAAATTCTTGTGAATATAATTCTAGCATCTTCATCAACTTGGTGTTGGAATCTGTTGTCTTTTTTTTACTCACTTTGAGATCCTCCTAGTTCATGGTACAATTACTTATATTTACTTGAAACCTGGGCCTTTTCAGTAGTACAAGGCTCTGCCTTTCAGTTAAGTGTTATTTTTCAGGTGGCTTCCTGTGGTATGGTTGTGCTGGGTGAAAGGAGAGGGCACTACCTTAGCACTGTCAGGTGGGTGAGCCTGAGTGTCCTTCTTGGCCTCCTCTGAAGCCCAGCGGGTGTCGTGGGTGAGCTGGGATTTCAGAGTGCTCACTGTGCTCAGCTATCCTGGCTGGGAGGGGAGAGCAGGAGCGCCTCTGCACTGCTCCTTCAGGACTGCACTGCGGGAGGGGGAGGCCTCTTCCTCCAAGGGGGCTCACTGTGCGGGGGGAGTTAGGTCAGCTTGCTGTTCCGCCTGGGAAGGGTGCAAGTCTTGGCCCAGGGCCCGGGTTTGCTGGGTGAGGTTGCAATTCGGTCTCTAGTTTTGACTCCAGTATAGTGGTTATGGCATAAAAAGTTTGCTGTCTTTCTAGGCTTCCTCCTTCCCAGCCTTCTGGCCATAAGGAAGGGGCCTCTCCTGGAGCAATTTGGTGGCATCTGCCGTGGTTTGCCAGTTGCCAGCTTTTCCAGATTTAGGCTGGGATATTGGACATGAAAAGGAGACCCAGGAAACTTACCACTATTGTGCCTTGGGCCCCTAGCTCTTGAGATGGTCTTCTTTTCTCTGGCTTTCAGGGTAATCTTGTTTGTTTCTATGTAATGTCTGGGATTTTTACTTTAGCTTAAGTTGGAGGAATGCAGAAAAGTGTATTTACAGCATCTGCTTGGATGATGGAGAAATTGTCTCAAGATCTGTCCATTGATATTATCCTAATATTTTACCTAGTGACTTCCAGATAATAAGCATTTGATAAATAGCCCTGGCTGGTGGCACAGTGGATAAGGTGTGGGCCTGCAAACCCAAAGGTCACTGGTTCAATTCCCAGCCAGGGCACATAACCAAGTTGCAAGCCAGGTCTCCAGCCAGGTCCGTAGCTGGAGGCAGGTGAAAGGCAACCATGCATTGATGTCTCTCTCTCTCTCTGCCTCTCTCCCTTCCTCTCTCTATAAAAAGAATAAATAAAATCTTTTAAAATTTTTGATAAATAGTAATTAAATGAATTACATAATAGCTGAATTTATGTTTACTATTTTGGGAGTCCTGGAGTCAGTTTGACTCACTTCTGCTTCAGAATTATTTGACTATTGCAGAAAACAGCATCCCACATTAAGGTAAGTATCACAGAATTTTAAAACTTTTATAGTTGCTGTCACAGAATTTTATTCAAATAAAATATTTAATTTAAAAAAGGAGCAAAAAATAATGATTTTGCTGTTGCTGCCATCATTTACATTTGAAAATCACTAAAACACTGCTTCTTAAAATTGTTTTTGTTGTTCTGAATTACAGCTTCCAAATAATTTAAAGATTATAATTTGTAATTTAAAACATTCTCACTCACATGTAAGTTCTAATGAGTACTTGTTAATATCTGGCTATTTTTAATAACATTAGTAATGCTGGGCTTAAATTTCTTAAACATTAGACTAATTTGAATAGGTTGGTATGTTTTCTAATGGTTTAAAATCATTTATTTTATTTGCCACTGTATAGATGTTGGTTATTTTCTTTTAGTGTTTTAGTGCTCACAGAATATGATGTACTAAATACTTAGACATTTGTGATGTGATTAACAATTATCATTTAGAATCTCTAAAGTCCTGGGGACCTAAAAGGACATTTATTTAAAAGAATACTTCAGTGGAAATGCTTTGACAGGTAAGGCTTTAGCTGTGACATTATTTAATCCCTCAATGCTTATAACTAGTTTTAGAATAATGTGAACCTTTGAAATGCTATTCTTAGAGACTCCATTGAGTATATTAATTAAACCAAGTCCAGTTCAGGTAACCTTACTTTCAACAAAAATCATTTGTCAGAAAATCATGTGGTCAGAGTAGCTAGTCTGCAATTAAAGAAACAAAAAGAGCAATTATATATATATTGCATATATTAGGTGATTTGAAGACCAAATAAACATTGCAGGAGGATATTTCTGTGGGGCATGATTAATGATATAGTATAGCAAATGAAACCACAGACATTTCTTGCCTTATGAATAGAGAAATAGAACCATAGTCAATTTTATTTTTCTAACAGTGGCATAATAATCATTGTTATTTTTAAATATGTAATAGGCATTAGAGGGTTTGCTCATATATCTGTAGCTCACAGTAGCCTTATAGATATTATCCAAATTCATTAAATAAGAAGTAAAACCCTCCTATTGTGATTGAGTCTTTATTAGTCAATGGAAGGGATTTAACCATGCCAATCAGTTGCCAGGAATGGCTGTGACCTCTGTGGAGGATCAGTTGTGCTTGGGCAGGGTGGTGGTACTTCCGTGGTCTATAGCTATCCACTGGGTGCGTAGGCTCTAGGTATAGGTTAAGATCAGTTTCCTCCTGCATTCTTCCCAGGGCCACCCTGCAGAAGCTATGAAGCAATCTTCAGCACAAGGATGTGCTGGGCTTAGAGATTCCCAGATGAACCCAAGCCGTAAATCTAGCCTGGCTGCTGTTAGTGCCGGGCCTGGGGCCACTTAGCAAGCGATATGGGAGCTGGCACTCACTGGAGCTGGTTGTTGCTTGTTTGAGAGCATGTAGAAAGTTGTGAAGCATGACCCAAGGCCAGCCATTCATGTGGGAGAGTCACAGTCACAGTTAACAGTTTGGTTGGGCCCATAAATTGGGCGAGACAAAGTTCTAGGAGATCTCCAGGGCAGGTCAAACAGTTAACAAGGCTTATAGGATCTCAGGTATGGCATCTGCCTGCCAGCTCTGTGGCTCCAGGGGAGGAGGGCTCAGAAAGGGACAATGGCCTCTGCCTGCCTTTCAGTCTTGAAGAAAGCTGTCACCAAGATGCTGCCTTGATGCCAGACATTTGCTTCTTCTCTGTATGCCCTTAGTGCCATTCAAGCTGCTAGCCTGATGCTGAAGCTCAGAGGAAGTGAGATGAGTAAGTTCATGTGTGGGTTCTTTAATGGGAACTGCTTGGGACTATAGAAGTTTCTTCCACCAGCTCCATCATCCACTGGTTTTTGCAGCTAGAAGTTAAAGGGATCAATCTTCCTGGCAGTGGAACTCTGAGCTGTAGGGCCTAGTGTGGGGCTGAAACTCCTTACTACTGAGACATTCCTTCCAAATTTTTACCTACCACAGGTGGATGTGGGACCAGCCTGTTCCACACCTGTGCCCCTCCTACCAATCTGGATGGATGTGGTTTCTTTAATTCCGTAGTTGTCAGACTTTCATTCAACTAAGGTTCTGATGGTTCTGGGTGATGGTTGCTCTCCATTTTTTTTTTTTTTTTTGTAATTTTGATGTGGTTGTGTGAGGAAGCAGGCCATGTTTATGACCATCATGACTGGAATCAACTAAAATTTTAATGTGCCCTCAAGAAAGAAAATGTCTTCTCATTTAATTTATATATGCCATTAATTGTTGGATACAGTTTGATTGCTTAAATATTACTATATAAAAATATGTGTCTTGGAGTCAATAAAATATGATTATTTTATGTTTGGTGCTTGGCTTTATCATGCCATTTATGTGACCCTGTGCAGAGTAGTAGGGAGAGAGGAAGTAGACGGCAAGTGAAAATTTGGTGAAGAATATTTAACAAAAGCGTATGTTCGCTATTCTTTTTAAAAATTTTATTTTGACATGATTATCTTGAAGATAGTAATAAAAATAATGTACAGTAAACAGTGTCACCTTAAGACTAGAAGATTTGTAGAGGTGTTCAAAGTTCCCCATGATCACATCCTTCTAACTAATGATTACTCTTACATATAGCACCAAACACTTACCCTTTAATCATTCCTCTAATGCTTAACCTTAGCTACATTTCTGACTACCTTTCACTGGTGGGCATGCCTTTTAGGGTGGAGAATTTTTTTTCTTTTTACAATTTTATTTATTATTATTGTTAGAGGGAGGGGCAGGGAAGGAGGCAGAAAGGGAGAGAAACATCAATGTATGGTTGCCTTTCACTTGCCTCCAGAAACGTACCTAGATGGAGACCTGGCTTGCAACCTGGTTATATGCCCTGGCTGGGAATCGAACCAGTGACCTTTGGGTTTGCAGGCAGGCACATTTTCACTGAGCTACCAGCCAGGGCTAGGGTAGTGACACTCTTAATGATTTAAGTTCAAAATATAGTCTTACAATGAAATTTTCTCTTAGAGTAGAATAGTATGAATTCTTCTTCCACACTTGAATGCTTGTTTGATAATGAACCAATGAGAAAATTTTTATTTAAAAACTAAATCTAGTGTAATGTTAAGAAAAATAATTTTTAGTGGTGCTTCCTTGGCATAACCTCAGCAAGCCTGGATAGAGAGTTCAGAACTGGCCAAGCATAACTGCCACAGGAGAAACTCTAGTGCTATTGTGACAGAATCTAGGCTGTGACTTGTAAACATTTATTCGTTATCCAACTATGTTGTTGATGAAACAAAATAAAGTGTGATTTTATTTTTTAGTACTAACAGTGCCTGAAAAATAATGATGCTTTATTGTAAAAATTATTTATTTTTGGAGAGAGGGGAAGGGAAGGAGAAGGAGAGGGCGTGAAACATTAATGTGCAAGAGAAAAATCCGTTGACCTCCTCTTGCATGACCTCAACTGGGGACCTCATCCACAACTCAGGCCCTAATCAAAAATCCAACCGACAACCCCTCAGCTTGCAAGCCAACACCCAGCCCACTGAGCCGCACCAGTCAGGGCAAAATAATGATGCTTTAGATAATGGGTAATTAAGAAGATGAAGAAGGCAAGATTTGAATCCAAGTAGGCCAGACTTTACAACCCTTATTCTTAAATGTTATGAAATATTTTTCCTTGGAATATTTTGCTATCAAGGTCTCCAATTTCTGTTTCATAGAGATGGTTTGGTGTTTTAGGACTTGGGGAAGTCCAGACCGTTGACCCAAAACAGTATAGTTTGGGACTTTGAAGCAAGGTCAGGCTACTTTTTTATTTAGATCCCAAAAGTCATTTTAGAAAACTGCAGATGGAAAAGCTATCTCCCAGCAGTAATAAGGATAACAAATAACATGATTGCCTAGGTTAGGTTTGTGGCATATTCACTGACTGGTAACATGGTGCAGAGATAGAGACCAGGTATCCCCAGCTCTGGTTAAAGAAGGATTTGGGTGTCTTTTACTTCTGATGTTTCTGCTCAAGCTTACAATTACTCCAGGACTGGTGTCTGCCTCTCAGGCCTTGACCTCTTCTGAAAGCAATCTCCTTCCCCTCTTCTCATTCCAGCCTGAGGCAAGGTAGTCTGCCTTTCCTGAATTATCATCTAATATTTTCATATAATATCGTCCTTAATTCTAGCTCCTTCAGCTATTTACTTTTAATTCAAAAACCAAACCAAAATTTTTTTGTGAAGATCCAAAATTTGGGGACTGTGTACTTTTCTCCTAAAACTATAACAATATTAATCCTCCTAGTTTCAATGTGGATATTTTTGTTTATTAAGAAAATGATCACAAGCAGTGAAGTATGACATGCAACAAAAGACATAGAATACTCCTGAGTCTCCAAAGTTAACTTCAGTTGCATCTAGGTGCTCCATACCCTTAGCCTTTTCAAAATGGAAGACATCAGATTCTCATCTGAATTTGATTGAGAATATGTAACTCAATTTCTCCCAAATCATAGTACTGATAGACAGTCCTATCTCTATAGAACATTCATATTCATAGCTACCTTTGGGCATGCTTTTTTTCTCATAGAGTTCAGAAAAAAGGTTCCCAGGCCCAAAGTGAGCATTCTGTGCTATTCTGGTCTATGAACAGATTACTATTATCTGTTCATTCTATAACTAAACTTTTCTCTTCAAAAATAAGGGTTGTTGACTTTTATCAATGATAAAATCAGCCTCTACCACATTCTTTGGCAGGCCTTAACTAAACAAATCACAAGATATATTTTTTCTTAAATGCTTTCCTAAAATAATAAACATTCCTTTTAATAATTTTTAAAAGGCCTGACCACTGTGTTTGAGCCACCATTATCTGTTTTTATTCATAAGTTTGTATGTATAGGACTGTTAAAATTAATATGAGCTAATTATATAAGATAATTTGAAAAGTATAGAATAAATATATTTTTCTCCTCCCATGAATGGGAAGTTTACTATGTACCCAGTAGAAATGAATGACCTGAAGTCTTTTCTGTAAAGCTATAGAGTTATAGTGTGTGAAATTAAAACTATTTGATATAATGCATTATTAATTAATGGAATTGTAAGCAAAACTCAGAGTGTATCTGTTCTTCATTATGAAGACCTGAAAGAAAACTCTCAACATATACAAAATTTGGAAATTACACTAGATAGGCCTAATGAAATGTATGTGAACATTTTATTCTAGGTTCTATATTTCTTATAATGTAAAACCAGTAATTCTCTGTTAGATTTGAAGATTGTGTATTATCAAATATTAGTGGCTGTTCAAGAAAAATTTACAAAAGAGTATACAAGATAAAATTATAGCATTTTATCAATTAGAATCATATCTCGAGTATTTTAGAGGCCTTGTTTCTTTTTAGAAATGACTAGAGAAATATACTGTAACATTAACCTATTCAGGTCATGCAACTGTTTTTGGGAAGATTTAAAAAACAAAAGCTTAACATACTAGGTGTCTTGAGAGGTCAATGATTGAAATTGTCCCTGATGAAGAGAGTCTTGATGTTTTCCCTTAGCTTGACTAAACTTGAAATGGGCTTCTTCCTGGCTGTAGGTTTCTGACCTTCCTTTTCTTAAGAGCATTCACTTCAGAAAACTTATAATTGCATATTTATTTTCTCTGCCCTTTGAGATGTAAATCTTCTAAAATACTTATTGCCAGTTTTACAAGTCAAAAATATTTTCCATAGAGACCTAGGAACCATCTCTGAAAATATAATTATCAAGGAAAATAGCTTCTGTCTCAGATTCTATGGTAGGGTAAGAGGAGCCTAACTAAAATGGATTCCTATGCCAAATTGGAATATTGCCTCCTGTCATGAAAATATGAAAAATGTTCACTTTTCTTTTAGGGATAGCCAATTAACAAACAGATTACCTGCAATGCCTCTTACCTCAGATCTGGAAAATGTTTTTGTGTTTATCTAGTTAGTGAAACTCAGAATTGTGGCCTCTTTGTTACAACACATTGAATTAAGTCTTTCTTGTCTGATATTTAAATTTATCTAAAGCAACTTTTTCTTTTATTTTTCTCTCCATAATAATTTATTGAGCATCATGTATAATGAGCTTGCAACCATATCACCTCATTTAATTTTTTCAATTAAAGTTGTTATTCAATATTATTTTTATTAATTTCAGATGTATAGCATAGTGATTAGACACTTATATAATTTATGAGATGATTCCCCCCATAATTCCAGCATCTACCTGATACCATACATGTTGCAAAATGATTGACTGTATTTCCTATGTTGTACTTTACATCTCCATGGCTATTTTGTAACTACCAATTTGTACCATTTTTTATTGATTATGCTATTACATTTATCCTAATTTCTTTTCTCTTTGCTCCCCTCTGCCCAGCGCTCACTCCCCCAAGCAATCTCACCCCTCTTAGTTATTGTCCATGGCTCATGCATGTGAGTTCTTGGCTTTATCTTTTCCTGTACTATTCTTAGCATCTCTCTGTCTATTCTGCACTCACTAGATACATTTCTGAATCCCTGCACCTTTCCCCATCTTCTTCCCCTTCCCCCTCCCAGCTGACACTCCTCCAAATGCTCCCTATATCTTTGATTTTGTTCCTTCTCTAGATGTCTTAGTTTTTGTTTTTATTTTTTAGATTCAGTTTTGATAGGTGTGAGTTTGTTGTCTTTTTATTGTTCATAATTTTGATCCTCCTTTTCTTAAGTTAAGTTCCTTAACATTTCATATAATAATGGCTTGATAATGATGAACTACTTTAGCTTTACTTTCTCTGGGAAACACTTTATTTGTCCTTCCATTCTGAAAGAGAGTTTTGCTGTATAGAGTAATCTTGGTTGTAGATCTTTGCTTTTTATCATTTGAATACTTTTTGCCAGGCCTTTCTTGCCTGCAAAGTTTCTTTTGAGAAATCAGCTGATAGTCTTATAGGAACCCCTTTGTAGGTAACTCTCTTCTCTTGCTGCTTTTAAGATTCTCTCTTTATCTTTAACCTTTAGCATTTTAATTGATGTGTCTTGGTGCAGTCCTCCTTGGGTCTAGCTTGTTTGGTACTCTCCATGCTTTCTGGACTTGTATGTCATTTCCCTCACCAAATTAGGAAAGTTTTCCTTCATTATTTTTTCACATAATTTTTCAATTTCTTGGTTTTACTATTCTCCTTCTGGCACCCCTATGCTTCAGATATTGGCATGTTTAAAATTGTACCAGAGGTTCCTATGTCTCCTCGTATTTTTCAATTCTTATTTCCTCTTTCTGTACTGGTTGATTGTTTAGTTCTTCTTTATGTTCTAAATCACTGATTTGAACCCTGTTTTTTTTCCTTCACCCTTGGTGTCATGTGGATATTTTTCATTTCACATAGCCTAACCTTCACTTCTACCCTTCTGTGTTTGCTGTATTTTATCATATCTATCAAGTCTGTGATCATCTTAATCACTAGCGTTTTGAACTCTGTATCTGTTAGGCTGGCTACCTTCTTGGCTGTTAGGTTGGTTATATCTTCATCGCTCAGTTCTCCCACTGGCACCTTGATCTGCTCAATATTTTGGGCCATACTTCTCTGTCTCCTCAGCTTGACAGCTTTCTGTGTTTGCCTCTGTCTAAGGTAGTTCTGTCATACTTGTTACATTGTAAGGGGTGGAACCATAGGAATTTGGCAGTGTGGGGTGACCCATTTCACCATGTTCTGGCACTGTATGTTGGGGAGGGGTCTGAGCGGGAACAATGCCACTTGATCAATTAAGACTGGCTAGTTCTTCCTCCACCCCAAACCCCACTGGTTTTCACAGCCAGAAGCAATATCACTCTGTTTTTCTAGGCACTGGAACCATGTGCTGCACAGTCTGGCTCTGAGGTCACTTCCTTTTGCTGCAGGCTCAGCTCTGGTACTGTGGCTCTCCTCCCCAGCTCTGCCCCACCTACCTGCTTGGCTGAGTATTTCTTTACTGCTGTTTGTCGCACTTCCATGTAGTTCAATTTTTCTGAAGTTGCTGCATTTTTATTTAGTTTTGAGGTAGACATAAATTTATTTTAGTTGTGAGGGAGACATAGCATGTCTACCTATGCATCCTTCTTGGCTGGAGGTATCTAAAGCAATCTTTGCTTTTACATTCTTTAAAAAGTTCTAATTTTGTCAAAATTACTTGCAATGTATTTAACATGTGGTCTTATACTATAGTATGTTTATTGCCCTGTGGAAAAACACACAACTAAAAATAGCTTTTACACCTAAATGTGAAATGCAAACAATAGAGCTCCTAGAAGAAAACATGGAGAAAAATGTAAAAATACTTAAATTTGATGTGTTTTTTTTTGGATCAAATATCAAAAGCAGGAATTAAAAAAAATAATCAAATCTCTATGTAAGTATTTGTAACATCATATAAGAAGAAATACTTTCAAGTAAAAATCTAAAATAAACATCAAATTTTTAAGTTGCATGTTGGAATTACTAAGCTTATACACCCAGAGATTAGGCAGAAAAGTCAAATAGTGACAAAATTATGAAGATTATTCTAGGTTTCCATATCGAATTCATCTCATCTATTTATTTTTATTGTCCCCAAAGTGATGATTTAAAAATTTACTAGTATTTTGTTATGTAATACTCCCATCATTTAAATTCAAGAAACTGACCCAAATGCTTGTAAGCTAGAATCAGATAAAATAAGACCATGTTCATTATGTTCATATTTGTAATAGCATCTCACGTTTTGAAACTTCACATTCTACATCAGCTCTTATTTTTCCAAAATGCTGTTCCTTATCCCAGGATATAGAGCAATTGGTTCATGTGTATGACCAATTGTTACTGGCATTATAGTTCAGGGGTTCCCTGGTAGAAACTGAGAAGGAACCCCAGAGAAATTTTCAGGAAGATTTTTTAAAGTTTATTCCTGAGCACGAGAGAGATAGCACAGAAGGTCCTCTTCATTGGCTTGATGACTGGGTGTGCTTGGCTGCTTTTAAAAACTGTGAATAAAAGAGTGTACTTGAAAAGGCAGGCTTTTTGCAAAGGTGGGCTTGGAAAGGGTTCAGGGAGTGGAATTTTCCATGTCATGGTGGGATTACTTCCTCCTTTTGTCTGGCTGCTTGGCATCTACCTCTGTGCCTGTGCTGTAGGCACAAAATAGTAATATTACTTATTACCTTCACCCCAAGAAGGTCATATCAAAGCCAAAACTTGATCAACTGAGCATACAGACTTGTGGTTTTGACATTTTTTGGCCACCTAGTTTTATCTTGGCATCCTGGCCACCTAATATTTTTTTTCATTCTCATGACCAAGCCCTTATACTGTCTCACAATGAGTATTTATTTATTTTTATTTGAATTATAAAAATGGACAAACTTTGACCCTTGTAATTTCTAATTATATAAACAAGTCTAGATAATACATCATTAGTCAAACATACTTCATTTTAGGCAAGTATTTTATCATTTCCCCAAACAAATCTCTAAGAACAATCTAGGAAAAACATAAAATAGGTTGTATGGCATAGAATTTGATATCAAATAATAATATGTACATAAAATATGCTTTTACTTTTGAAATTCATCTGAAGTTAAGTGAAAATTAAATTAGACATACAGTGACATTTGAACTTACTTTAGAGAAATGATGACCTTCATTTATTGTACATGGACAAAAACCTTACTTTCATCCTGAGCAAAATGTAAGGAAATTGCTATGACTATGTCACAAAGTAGGCCCAAATAGTTTATTTATTGCTTGGAATAATTATTATACCTAGACCAAAATAAGTGATATTTATGTTATCTACCACTCTAATTTTAAGTACTTTTGTGGAGCAAAAATAAATTCTGTCACTTGGTTCTAATTGCATAATTTATGCAGCTTGTCTAATAAATTTAAATCATTCTATTTTACTTCTTAATAGCACATTATGAACATGAAATTTCTGATTCAGGAGAGAGTATTACATCATTTAAATTTTAACTTCATTTCAGAAAAAATAGTCTTAAGTTGGGAAGCATTAAAAGTTCTCTGTAACTAGAACATTTTAGACAAGTTCTATAGTCTTATTAACTCACAAATGGACAAATGAAGTGTTAATAGCCAGGAAAATTTACCACAAGAATAATATCTTGAATTTAAAATTCCTATCTCCAGTGAATTTTTGTGGCCAAGTTGCAAAACACTCAAACTAGGGCTTATAATGGAAATATAATAAGACCTTTAACTAAAAGAGCAAGAAGAGATACTGCTGTAATATAAAAAAGGATTCTTCTCCCACAAAAGGCTGAATATATAAATTATTGTTATGAAAAATACCTTTATTCTTAGTTATATTCAATCTGCAAATCATAAACTCATTCTTCCTAGCAAAAAAATGGCTTGGATTTGATTTTAATGTTGATTTTTTTCTTGCTTTTCCTCATGGTACATCTGTTCTGACTCTTCCTTTCAATCATTTATTTTGTGATTGCTTAGCTTCATGCTCCCTATATTTTGTTAGACTCAAATGTAATCTTCTCATGGTTTGTATTGGCAGGCCCATGTAGCTAGTTAGCTCTGAAGCTAGCTTTCATCTCAAATGGGCAAGGCAGGCAGGGGAGGGTTGTACAGAGGGAAGGCAGGCAACAGGAAATGGAGGCAGGAGGGAAGAAAAACCCATTTATATTTCTGAAGTGGCTAATGTTCCTTGTTGCACAAGTTATTCTAGAACAGAATAGCTCTCTTCAGATAAGTAGTAGCAGCTGTGCCATCTGCAGAGCAAGATACCTGTTTCAAACTATGCAGCTTGGATTATTTTTACTGTGTGATATCTGTCTCCTATTTACTTATATTCAGTAAAGTATCCTCAGGTCTGCCGGCTTTCTTAGCTTCCATTTCCTCTGCTTTTGGCTCACCTTGTGCTCTGCTGTTGACAAGTAACTAATGGGCCTTGGGGAGGCATCTGGTCAGAACATCTTTTCTATCTGAAGCTCTTTAGGTTGTGCCAAGTTTTTGGTCATCGTATTAGCCCATGGGGAAAAAAAAAAGATTAGATTTTACTCAATGGTTCTATTTTTTGATATAGAAGGTCCATAATAAAAAGATAATAACTACTTCTCTATGTACAGACAGAAGGTATTTTATTTTTATTCCTCTCATTAAGAACTTCCTTGAATTTCAGGGATTGTCTGAGGAAGAGAATACCAAATTCTACCTGTTTGTGTGAGTAGTAATTATATATTCTGGGTGGCAGAAAGCATTCGGCAGGGCTCTGAGGAAGCCTGTTAGTCATTTCATCATTTTATGCAGCATTGATCTTGCTGACTGCACAGAGCACTAATAGAACAAGTTAATGGAGTTTATTCTGTCACAAATTCTGCCAGTTAAAAAAGATGATTGCCATGTTTAGAAAACCAGGCTCTTTAACTTCTTAAAGATGTATAGAAATATTGTCTTATTATCTACCGTACAGGAAATATATAAATATTGCCTTCCTAATATGAGGAAAGGTGGACTTTAGTATTTCAAAGTAGACATTGCAGAGGTTTGTGGAAAACTATGGTTGCAAAACCTATATTGAACTATAACTGCTTGTTTTTTCAGTAATGAATCATATTTCAAAACTATAGTTTTTCTTTAACAGAAACTTAAATTATCTTAAAGAGAGATGATAAACTAGTATTTGGTGCATTGAATTTAAACCAAACCATGTTGCTTAATAAGTAGCTGGCAGCCTTGTATTGATGTTGATTAAAATATAAAAACCACTCAATGGATAGGTACTGACCTGTGAACCCAAAGGTCACTGGTTCAATTCCCAGCCAGGGCACCATAACCAGGTTGCAAGCCAGGTCTCCAGCCAGGCCCTTAGCTGGAGGCAGGTGAAAGGCAACCATACACTGATGTCTCTCTCCCTCTCTGCCTCTCTCCCTTCCCCTCTCTCTAAAAAATAATAAGTACAATCTTTTTAAAAAATGTGAAAACCAGCCCTGACTGATGGCACAGTGGATAAGGCATTGAACTGCAAACCCAAAGGTCGCTGGTTCAAGTCCCAGCCAGGGCACATAA